>JARQZK010005428.1:0-20622 GCA_030704885.1 Cynegetis impunctata | reverse complement strand
TTCAGTTCTTAACTCAATCTGCCCGATGATGGTCTAGTGACCGAAATTACAATCGCAGTTTTATATTTCTCAAAGTATTTTTGTGATAATGAACGTAGTAAATTCAAGTTTTTTTTTTGTTCAAAATGTAGTTAATAACTGGTTTATTTATTAAAACAATGGTTAATAATAACAATTCACACATTTATTAAAATAAATAACGCATGACGCACGTTTCGGTGGAACTTCACCTTCTTCAGATGCTAATGTTATTTCTTTTGATAAACGTGTAAATTGTTATTATTAACCATTGTTTTAATATGTTTATTAATTTACACCAAGTATCGGCCCAATCAATCCAAAAAACTGTTTTATTTGTTGAAAATACACAAACTTCTCTAAAATAACAATATTTTTGTTCAAATTGTTTCTAATAACATTCATTTCAACGTTTGAATAAATTGTCAAACTGCAGCCCTTCAAAATTTGCCGCTATCAGCTGCAGCCTACTTAGCCTATTTAGAAGTACAGCCCTGATGGCTACAGGCGAATCAAAATAAGCGCTACGCCGCCTGGTGACAATCAGAATAACTAAAAATCTTGACATAGTGCTTACGTTCTCCTTTGTTTTGTGTTTGTTTTTGTGTGATTTTTTACAAATATTTATTATTTGCAATCATTTTGAAAGCTATGAGTCGGTCGAATCGTTATTGTTCAGTTCCTCAGTGTTCTTCCTGGGAAAAGAAATGTTCAAATGTGAATTTCCATGCTTTTTCTCCAGCTGGTGATAAATATCGAGTTTGTGTAGAAGGGAAAAAGGAATACTCCTGAAGTCTCTACTTTGTGTGATCTGATAACTACAGATAGTGCTCTAAACAGTTTCACTGGTCTCAATAATATAAAACTATTAGAAACAATAGTAAAAGCAGTACAATCTGTTTACAGTGATCAACGGTCACATAGATTAACAATCAAACAGCGTATTGTTTTAGTATTGACAAAATTGAAATGTGACCTTACATGATGTGACATTATCTCTTTTATTTGGCATTTCACAAGAATTATGCCAAGAATATATTTATGAAATGCTACCCATTATGAGTAGAGTTTTTAGTTGTGTCATAAGATTCCCAGAATATTCTGAAATACAGAAAAACATGCCAAAATGTTTTGAAAGTTTTCAGAATACTCGAATCATCTTAGACTGTACAGAAATTTTTATACAGAAACCAAAGTGCCTTTGCTGCAGGATCAGGTTTTACTCTCAGTATAAATCTAATAGCACAGTGAAATTTATGACAGGTGTTTGTTTCTTCTTGAGGTTTAATTACTTTTATTAGTGAACCATTAGGGGGAAGAGAATCTGATACAACGAATTTCCATCAAAGTGACTTAAAATTAAAGTTAGAATGCTCACTCGATGATATTATGAATGACAAAGGTTTCTTGATAGATCATATTTCTCAACAGTTTAAAATAAAGTTGACCAGGCCACCATTTTTGAAAGACAAAAAACAGTTGACTACAGAAGAAGCATTGTTGAATGCCAAAATAGCAGCTGCTAGAGTACATATTGAACGAGTCAATCAGAGAATTAAGATATTCATCTCATGATCTAACCTAAGATTTCTCTCAATTTGGCTACAAAACAAATGATGATAATCACCTACCGCCACAATAGCAATGAGAATACATACACAGTAACACACTTGTTCACTAAAGAAGCCTGATAAGTCTTTATATTTATGGTAAAATTATATTTCAAAAACACAAATGAACACACAACAAATACAACATAAATATTCCAATGTCAATATTTATAGTTCTACGACTGGCCACATTGGCGCTGCATTCTTATTTTCAGATGCCTACCTCCTTCACTATAATGAAACCTTCTGGTGCTGAATTACACGAAACAAAACTTCAGAAAATCTTGGCCATATCGAATCGATCCAAAACAGTAACCTGGGCGTGAAACTAGAGTTGAATGAAAAAAGCGCGAGAGATAATGTCATACTTCAGTGTCATGGACGTATCCGATCTGGTAGCCCATTAGGTGGAAAGGGATGTTATCTTGTCAAACTTGAAACGATCGTTTCGAGGAATTTGACCCAGACGACTTTCTTTTATTGCGGTTTTGAACTTGTTTGTTTTTCCGAAGAAGAGGAGGCGTATGGATTGACCCTTTTCGTCGTAAAATCTAATTTTATTATTTTAATTTAAAAATAAGACGTGAGGTGTCGTGAGAGACATTAGGTTGAAACGCAATTTCTTTCGGTATATATTATTTATGTAATATAAGTAAATTAATAACGTTTTAGAGTAATTGAACGGAAAAAGGTTTGAGAGTTATTAAAATGAAATAAAAAGGAATAAATAAAAGGAATAAAAATGAAATTAAATAGGAAGGAAATTAAAAATTGGAAACAAAATTGTAATAGAACTAGTGTTGTCCTGGAACGGGTATAAGGGCCGTCCTCGGTTGGAATTTCTTCCTAACGTTTCGCTAGGACGAGTGGCGAGATTCTTCAGAGGTCTTTCCATTTCCGATTCTGGATGTAGACTGACGAATTCTTAAAGGATGAAGGATAAATGGCACGTGTTTCATTCCTCCCTGAAGTATGTGTCAGGAAGGCGGGCAACTTGAGTTATGGGAAGGAACTCCTTCAGCCAGATCAGAGATGTATGTACATACTGATGCATTTGCAAATTTGCAACATTGTACGCGGTCCGGAACTTTATGCAATTTACAAAAAGATGATTTTTGGATTTTTATAGTTTTGCAAAATGCATAAAGTTCCGGACCGCGTACAATGTTGCAAATTTGCAAATGCATCAGAATAGATGTTTTTTAAATTTGCAAGCAAGTTTCAAAACTCCTGTAATTATTTCGAGACCATCTTGCCCGAAAAACGCCACGAATAAAAAAAATTATAAATGAACATGTTCCGGTCAACGTGAAAGGTTGCAAATTTATACAAGTGTTTGTTATATTTTTCCGAAGTATCTGTCAAGTTTGCAGAACTTGGAATTTTTTTTGGTCAGTTTATTAAAGAAAAACGTTAATTTTGAATAAAAAAATGTTCCGTACCCTTAAATTGGTTGCAACATTGATACGCGATATGAAATAATATATTTAATAGTACTCCAAGTATGCAGAACTTTTGGAATTCTTTTCAGAAGCATAAGGCAAAATTTAATGTTAATGCAATTTTAACAATGTTCCCGACTTCGGAAATTCGGAAAAGGTCGCAAAATGTCATAGTTTATTTTTATCTCTTTCCCGACCCTACATTAAAGTTTGAAAACTTTTGGAATTATTGTCAAATGATTAACTCAACTGACTGACCTATTATTGTCGACAAGAAGGCTTAAACATTTAAGTTCTACTAGATTTTACAATCTGACAAACTAGTCTGAGAATTCTTGCACTCATTAGTACTAACTATCTTTGAAAGATCTTTCTCATATAATTCTATAGCTGTATATAATAAGATTCCTAGGAATATTAAAAACCTCTCATTACATAGTTTCAAGAAGAAGATCAGATCGAGACTTCTATCTGCACAAATAGCTGTTTAATTTTTATTCAGGGCTACCTAATGAATGAACTTCAGTTTGTTATTGTCAATTTATATTCAGCGTTTACATTCTCATTTTCTCCTAATAATTTGCGATTTGTTTCAGTTTTTTATTTCGTGTCTGGTTCATTATTTGTTTGTATTTCATTTCACATTGAGTTGTTTTATTCCATTAATTATTTATTTTCATTTCAATTTATATAGGTTCTTGAATTTTTTTTTTTTATATATATATATATTGTTTTTTTTTTGTTTTTTTGTTTCTTTGTTTCATTGATTATATTTTATTTTTTGCAGTTCGAGGTCGAGTTGAATAGCTTTGCTAGACTTCGCCTCTCATAGTCAATAAAGTCCTTATTATTATTATTATTATTATTATTAATTAATAGTCTAGATCAGCCATACTCAAACTTTTTTTTTCTTGGGCCACTTTCAGATTTTAATTGTGTCGTGCGGGCCGCTACCTACATAAATCACATCTGTTATTTAGGTGTTGGTAAAAAACCTATTACGTTCAATTGTTTATTTATTATATTAGGAACATTTTAATGTCATCGGAATGAGAATCCGTAGGTAAGTCGGTTTCTATATACGTTATTTGCATATTTCAATTTGGAATAAGATGATTCACAAAGATATGTCGATGCAAAACAATGTAAGCAGAATTGGATCACATTTTTTCACAGTCTTAAATTGTTCGGGCACTATTGTCCAGAATCCAGCGTACCTACTTCATCTTCTCTCTCGTCTCTTTAAAAATAAGTTTGTATCATTCTTCATTTCAATGAACTCGTTAAACAAGTCTGCATAATTACAATCCTAAACTGAAGCCAACTGTGAAATACTTATCGGCTCTAGGTACCATAATTTTTCTACAAGCAGTAGCAAATTTTCAATTTTTCTTAAATCTCCCTTTAAATTCGTCTGATTGTGCAGATATATAATTTGAAATTATCAAACAGTTTTCTTCCAAAATATCAATATCAGTCCTGTGTAACACCTGTAAGTGTTCGAAAATTTTAAAGTACCTACTTTGTTTTGAATTTCTTCGTTATAAATACTTAGTTTTTCTATGAAAGTAAATATTGTATTTGCCATTTGGGAAATTATTTTGTTTTCCTTTGTAAGCTTCGATTATGGCTGTGAGTTTCTCAGTTATGTCGCATAGAAAAGCTAACAAATGGTGGTGTTATTATTTTGCAGTTCAGAATAATTTTCATCATTTTGCTGTAAAAACAGCATTATCTCTTGACGTAAAGAAAAAAACTGCGCCTATTATTTCCTCGGAAATTTAAATAGTTAATAGGTTACTAGAATTTGGAGTTAAAACGGGTGGGCCACTTTCAAAAGCCTGGCGGGCCGCAGTTTGAGTATCGCTGCTCTAGATTGATTGACTGACATGATTTGCATAGACAGATAATAGACAATATTCCACCGCCCAATTTTTATCGTTACGCAATGGCGACAAACAAGGAGAATGCCAATTTTCAGTGACTCACCGATTTACATCTATATTAAGAAATCACAAAGTAGCGTGGGTGTAGAAGTTAATGCTTGGGCGGCCAACCTCGCATCAAGTCGGCCAAATCTTAAGGTTACCAGAAACAATTGAATCGGCGCGTGTTTACGTCGGCTGTTTGTTTAACTAGAATAGGTTACGTGTATATATCGATGTTATGCAAGTTTGTTCAAGTGTTAGTCATCGATATTGGCGATTGGATTAGAGGTAATTTCATCGCAATTTAACAGGTGGAAATACATGAAAATTCAATATTTTTGAGCACTGAACGTTTCTATTATTGGTAGTGTTGTTAGTTGTATTTCCCCTAAAAATTATAGACTACTGAAGCGTATGGAAAGTCAACAGTCAAGTGGGGGTGTGCATTTTGTATCCGTTATAGACTTCCTGAAGCGGGACTTCATGTCCTATAGAATTCCATAAATCGCCTGATTTCTATACCACTGGCACTCCGTGCGCGCGTAATAGTATATTGTTTTATCAGGAGTAAAAATGATACTTTTTGTGGCGAAATTTTAGTCGAGCCACAAAAAGTGCTTTCCTCCGAATAAAACATGCTATTTTTTTCGCAAACGGTGTTCAAACGATAGAATTAAGATGATACTTTAAAAAAGGATTAGATGTGAAGAAACGTAAAACTAAATTGCTTTGCCTACTGGTTTTGTTGGTGTCAAGGCAACACAAATTTGACAATTCAACAAAATAATTGTCAGAAACATTTAAAGTCACTTATCTACGCATTATAGGACTGTGCGTTTTTGGTACCCGAGTATTAAGAAATGAATTGTATTAAAATATATAAAATATTTCTTACAGATTACCTTATGTCGGATTCGGAACCCAACTGTACGCCGCCCGACGTTCTTGATATTGCCGCGAGAGTACAAAAAAGTGTACTTTTTTTGTACGCTCACGGCCGGACAAAAAAGTAAAAACAAAAGGACGTCTGTGAAATCAAACTTCAACCTTGAGAACAGAGGTTAAAAAAACGTCATTTTTTGACGTTTGCGGAAAAAATATATTAAATTAAACAAGACAGTTTGTTTACGCTAAAGAATATGTGTTATCTTATCTTACCTGCATCGCTGCTAGTTTGGAAGTCATTCTAGATTTTGAAGGCGTACCTATTTCAGTCTATAAACTTTGCATAATCTAATCTGAAAGAGAAACAGAAAGTCATTGTAAGTTAGAAGGGAACTTTGTAGACAGAAAAATCGAAGGAAGCCAATGTTTTTTAGATTATTACTCAGTAAAAAATTGCTTTTTGTTGCACTAATATATATATATATATATATATATATATATATATATATATATATATATATATATATATATATATATATATATATATATATATATATATATATGAAAAACTTGGTTCTCGGGATGAACCGCGTAAAAGATTTGAAAAATCTCGACGTTTCGGCTCCTTTTGCGAAGCCATCTTCAGGAGAATTAGAAGGGAAAATTATTCAGATACGTGGCCTCAATCTGCCTACTTCACGAATCGAATTAGGAGGAATCGGAAATAATACGATTGCGTGGTCTCAACCTGCCTACTCCCCTAACCGTACTACTTCCTGTCAACTCTGAAGTCTCAACCTGCCTACTCTTCAGAGTCAACTGACGGGCCGATCGTCGCTGGCCGTATTTATAGGGAAGGGGGGCGGGTACTCCATTGACGTAGTTAATGACGTAGTATTGACGTCAATGGGGTATTCACGCACGGTGTCAGTGCGGGATGCACTCCGATTGGGTGTGACACGGCGACCCCTGAGAAGCGGCTTTCATGCTGATGGGAGTCTGTGACTGTCATCTCTGGTGTTCAAACAATTTGGACGTTTTTCTATTTCTACAGCTTCACGAAAAATTCGGGATTTGAAAGATCGGACGGGAGCAATAGTTCTTGTATTGGGGAAATCGATAATGTGGCCTGTTTGGGTGTGATGTTGGGAAAGGGCGTTGGTATTATCTGAATGTCTTACTGAAAGTGAATGTTCCTTGGCACGGACCTGAATTCGTCGGTTCGTTTGTCCTATATAAGAACGAGGACAATTGGAACATGGAATCTCATAAACACCGTGATTTTCGTTGGGAATTTTATCCTTGACGGATCTGACCAGATGGGAGAGTTTTTGTTGGGTGGTGAATATTGTTTTGATGTTTGTGTTTTTGAGAGATTTTGCGATCTTATCTGTTACTCCTTTGATGTAAGGAAGGAATAATTTAGGTGTAGATTCTTGGTCAGTGGGATTGGAACGTGGTAGAGGTGGGGTGATGTTTGTGTGTTTGCGTATGTTCTTGTTGATTTGATATGTGTTGTAACCGTTCTGTAATAATATATGTTTCAGAGTCTTGAGTTCTGATTCACGGTGTTCGTCGTCAGATAGTCGAATGGAGCGGTAGATTAGGGTATTAACTACAGAGTTATGTTGAGAGGGATGGTGGTGAGACTGCGAGTTCAGATAACGGTGAAGGAGAAGCCTTGGGATGGAAGTTTTTTGACCATGACATCGAGGAATGGCAGAGACCCATCGTTTTCCACTTCCATTGTGAATTGGATACTTGGATGTATGCCATTCAAATGATTCAAGAAGTGGAGCAACGCGTCTCCGCCATGGGGCCAGATCGCAAAGACATCGTCTACATAACGTAGCCAGCATGATGGTTTAAGGTCGAATGACGAGAAAGCTTGGGTTTCGAAATGTTCCATGAAAATGTTAGCTATGACGGGGGAGAGAGGGGATCCCATTGGGGCTCCCTTAATTTGTCGGAAGAAATTGACTTGAAAGATAAAGTAAGTGTTGGCCATGCAGTGTTTGATCAGGGATTAGGTTGTCTGGGGATATTTCATGTTTCGTGTCTAGGATGGAAAAAGTTTCTTCGATGGGGATATTTGTAAATAAGGAGACAATATCAAAACTAACAAGGAGGTCAGATGGGGTAATATCAATACTTTTGAGGAGTTCTATGAAGTGAAAAGAGTTTTTTACGTATGACTGGGTTTGTTCGGCAAGGGGTTGAAGGGTTTTGGCGAGATATCTCGCAAGAGGATGTGTTGGACAATTGTAAGCGCTGACAATGGGTCGAAGTGGAATATTAGGCTTGTGAACTTTGGGTAGACCATAAATTCGAGGGGTTCTTGAAGATTTTTCTCTTGGGATTAGAGACTTTTTTATTTCAGGTTGCAGATTCGATTGGTTGATACGAGATTTTGTGGTTTTCTCCAGGTATGTTGTCGGGTCATGAGGAATACGCTTATAGTCGGGGGTGTCAAGAAGATTGGACATTTTATCGAGGTTAGAAATTATTCCTTCCTTACATCAAAGGAGTAACAATATTCACCACCCAACAAAAACTCTCCCATCTGGTCAGATCCGTCAAGGATAAAATTCCCAACGAAAATCACGGTGTTTATGAGATTCCCTGTTCCAATTGTCCTCGTTCTTATATAGGACAAACGAACCGACGAATTCAGGTCCGTGCCAAGAAACATTCACTTTCAGTAAGACATTCAGATATCACCAACGCCCTTTCCCAACATCACACCCAAACAGGCCACATTATCGATTTCCCCAATACAAGAACTATTGCTCCCGTCCGATCTTTCAAATCCCGAATTTTTCTTGAAGCTGTAGAAATAGAAAAACGTCCAAATTGTTTGAACACCAGAGATGACAGTCACAGACTCCCATCAGCATGGAAACCGCTTCTCAGTGGTCGCCGTGTCACACCCAATCGGAGTGCATCCCGCACTGACACCGTGCGTGAATACCCCATTGCGTCAATACTACGTCATTAACTACGTCAATGGATTAACCGCCCCCCTTCCCTATAAATACGGCCACGCGACGATCGGCCCGTCAGTTGACTCTGAAGAGTAGGCAGGTTGAGACTTCAGAGTTGACAGGAAGTAGTACGGTTAGTGGAGTAGGCAGGTTGAGACCACGCAATCGTATTATTTCCGATTCCTCCTAATTCGATTCGTGGAGTAGGCAGATTGAGGACACGTATCTGAATAATTTTCCCTTCTAATTCTCCTGAAGATGGCTTCGCAAAAGGAGCCGAAACATCGAGATTTTTCAAATCTTTCACGCGGTTCATCCCGAGAACCAAGTTTTTCAAATACTTCCGACCGCGGAAATCTTTCTGAACATATATATATATATATATATATATATATATATATATATATATATATATATATATATATATGTGTGTATAAATATAGGATGGCTTTAACGGGGGGAAAATTCAGAAAAAATCAGTAGCGAAAAAGTTTTAACACTTTTTCAATCCTCGCAAGTGACAGGGTGGAGAATCTTGAACTAGATTTGTAGTTCAACATACCTTTCAAAAATCAAAAGGAAATTTTTGATATTCAAAAATATAAATTTTTGCCTTTTTAAGGATTATTTTTTCTGATCTATCTAGAATGAAGTGTTAATAAAATGAAATTTAAAATACTTCATAAAATTGTTTAATTGAACAATTACTGAGTCTTATCTTGTTTATTTTTTTATGAAACTGAAACGTTTTTTCAACTACAAAAACAATTATGAAACCTTTTTTTGTCGAATTAAAAAAAAAATTAAAAGCCAAAAGTTCACAATGATAATCTGTGCTTTCAGACAAAACGTTCACGTCTCTTTGCTCGATAAAAAGATCAAACCGGGCGGGACACTGGGACAAAAGCAAAATACCGGAACCTATGTTTAAGCCTCTATATATATATATATATATATTATATATTATATATATATATAAATATGTATATATATATATATATATATATTAAATATGTATATAAATATATATATATATATATATATATATATATATATATAAATATGTATATATATATATATATAATATATATATATATAATATATATTCGGAGTGATTTTCTAAGTTGAATCAGTTGAGAATCTTGAAAAGGAAACATCTTTACGGAAAAAATGTTTCTAATGAAAAATGATGTTTTTGAGCGGGAAGTCCACTTATGCTAAAAATTATATATACAGGGTGATTCATTAATACGTGTAAATATTTTAACGGAGAATTTTGAGCCCCAAAATATGAAGATCTAACCCAATTTTGCTCATATAAAATATTTTCTCCTTACTGAGTTACAGGGTGTTTTTATTTCGATTATTAAAAATGAATTTTGTTCATTACTTCAATGCTGCTTGATATTTCTTTATGATATTTGGCAGTAAGTTAAAGTAGTTTGGGACACATCAAATAATAGTAAAGAAGACTTTCTCGCTATCACCAGTGGCGTACGGCAGGGGCACGGGAAGAGTTCTCGTTTCCTAAATTCTACGCCACTGGCAGAATTGTCATTTTAGTATAATTTTTCGATTCTCCTATATTTTCTCTGTAAATAAGGTATTCTGTTTTTGTAACGCTAGAGCCACTATTTTTCGAGATATTTAACGTTGAACATATGGCTGCACAATTCCTTTGATTTTTATGTACGAGTCATATCGGGTTTTTTGTCATACGATTGCATGTATTTAAATTGAAAAAAAAAATTATCAGGTATTTTTTTAAAATTTATAATAATATTAACAAACAACTTAAAACATAACAACTACAAAAATATCCAGCGCTACATAAAAAAGTTCAAAATAAATACTTAATTATGAAGATCTTCTTTACAAATAACAATATCAAATTTATGAACAAAACTTGAAAACAATTTACAATAAATGTTCAATATGCTCTCCGTTTACCTCAATAAGTTTTTTCATTCTTTCGTTGAACGATCTTCTAACTTTAAAAAATATGTTTGGCTGATTCGCAAAAAAATTAGGGGAATTTACAATTTGCTGCCATAGTTCCTGGGTAGTATTTCTCGGTTGGGAGTATAGCCACTATTTTGCGAGATATTTGTTGGTGTTATTGTAATAGAATTGTTAATTAAGTAATTATTATGCATGTGTCTAATGTCATAATAGATGCAGTTCACATTTATTTGGAAATAGATATGAGAAAGTCTTAAATAATTATTTTGATCTAGTAGGATGGTGTCACAACTGACAGTTGTTGACAATATTATCTATGAAGATTGTGACTGTTATAAATTTTTTAAAAGCAGATTAAGTGAAGATGCAGCGCCCTAATGTTTTTTGTAATACTGAAATGCGCGATATGCTTTGTGTTTATGCACAAGAAAATTATTCCTGTCTTGCTGCTACTTCAAAGATATGGAGAAATTGTATCCAGATAGAGTTCAGCCCAATCATCAAACCTTTCGCAATATTTTTAGAAGAAATTAGGAGAGACTGGACAATTCAAGCCAAAACGTGATGTGGGGCCGACCTAAACATTTTCTGTAGATCAGGAAGATGACATATTAGTGAGAATTGCAGAAAATCCACAACTTAGCACTCGTCGGTTATCTTCAATGACTGGCGTAAGCCAACTACAGTTTTTTAGAATACTTGAAAAAGGGAAATTTGAAACCTTACCATTCACTCCGGTACAAAACTTATTACCAAGAGATCTTCCTGCAAGATTGAATTTCGCTCAGTCGATGGCAAATAAAAAAAATGAAAATCTGAACTTTTATGAAATGTTATCTTTAGCGACGAAGCTACTTGTACACGGAGAGGAATATTTAACTGGAGGAATAGCCACAGTTGGGATACTGAAAATCCTCATTTATATTGTGAGTCACCATTTTCAACGCGAGTTTAAAATTAATGTTTGGTGCGGTATACTCGGAGACCGTTTGTTAGGTCCATATGAACTACACTTGAAAAATTTAAATGGTAATTCGTATTTGGAGTTTCTACAAAACTAAACTTTTCGATGAGCTAGAACAATTGCCACTTAACCAAAAGGAGAGACATGTGGTTCATGCACGAATGGAGTACCACCCCATTATACATCAATAGTGCGGAATTATCTAGATAATAAATTTCCTCATCGTTGGATTGGCAGAGGTAGTGAATTTCCGTGGCCGCCTCGAAGTCCCGATTGTAATCCATTAGATTTCTATTTCTGGGGGCATATGAAATCACTGGTATACTCCCAAACAATAAATACTCCGCCAGGAACTTATGGCAGCAAATTGTTAAATTCCGCTAATTTTATTGCGAATCAGCCAAATATATTTTTTAAAGTTAGAAGATCGTTCAACGAAAGAATGAATAAACTTATTGAGGTAAACGGAGATCACATTGAACATTTGTTGTAAAATTGTTTTTAAGTTTTGTTCATAAATTTGATATTCTTCCAAAATTTGTAAAGAAGATCTTCATATTTAAGTATTTATTTTGAACTTTTTTTATGTAGCGCTGGATATTTTTGTAGTTGTTATGTTTTTAAATTGTTTGTTATGAATATTATTATAAATATTAAAAAAAATACCTAATAATATATATATTCAATTTAAATACAATCAATCGAATAAAAAAAAACCCGATAAGACTCGTACATAAAAATCAAAGGAATTGTGCATCCATATGTGCAACGTTAAATATCTCGAAAAATAGTGGCTCTAGCGTTACGAAAAAAGAATACCTTATTTACAGAGAAAATATAGGAGAATCGAAAAAATTATACTAAAATGACAATTCTGCCAGTGGCGTAGAATTTAGGAAACGAGAACTCTTCCCGTGCCCCTGCCCGTACGCCACTGGTGATAGCGAGAAAGTCTTCTTTACTATTATTTGATGTGTCCCAAACTACTTTAAACTTACTGCCAAATATCATAAAGAAATATGAAGCAGCATTGAAGTAATGAACAAAATTCATTTTTAATAATCGAAATAAAACACCCTGTAACTCAGTAAGGAGAAATATTTTATACGAGCAAATTGGGTTTAGATCTTCATATTTTGGGCTCAAAATTCTCCCGTTAAAATATTTACACGTATTAATGAATCACCCTGTATATATATATATATATATATATATATATATATATATATATATATATATGCATAATATATATATATATTTATATATATATATATTATATATATATATATAATATATATATTATATATATATGCATATATATATATATATATATATATATATATATATAAAATCTTTTTGATAATTATTTAGCAATAGCAGGCTTGTTGAATCTTAAAAAAACTCGATTTTATTAAAAAGTTGACGTTTCCGCCACGAAATTCGTGGCTTTATCAAAAAAAATAGAAATAGTCACAGGCAACAACAATTCGAATAAATAATTATATATATATATATATATGTATATATATATATATATATATATATATATATATATATTATATATATATATATATATATATATATATATATATATATAATATATATATATATATATATATATATATATATATATATATATATATATATATATATATATATATATATATATATATATATGATATATTCGGAGTGAATTTTTTAAGTTGAATCAGTTGAAAATCTCGAAAAGGAAACATCTTACGGAAAAATGTTTCAAATGAAAAATGATGTTTTTGAGTCCACTTATGCTAAAAACTCTTCCATTTCCTTCAATCTAGTGGGGGAGGAAGGGGTCAACTTTGAAACTTTTAATGGGAACCTCTATTTTTTATTGCAGATTCATATTCTAAGGCAAAAAATACAAAAGTTTTGTACGATCAATTTTTTACGATTTATCACCGATGGCTCTCTAATCGAATTTGATTTCACCGTCTGAATGAGCTTAACTTATAAGTTCTATTAATCATTCTAATGAAATTCTGACGTTAAGGTCGTTCAGACTGAAGATTCAAATTCAATTACAGAGCCATCTATGATGACCAGTAAAATATTGTTCGAACAAAACTTTTATATTTTTCACCGTATAATACGCATCTGTAATAAAAAACAGGCGACCCCATTTGAAATTTCAAAGTTTTCCCCTACAAAGGTGAAGGAAATGGAAGAGGTGTTGGCATAAGTGGACTTCTCCCTCAAAACCACCAACTTTTTATTGGAATCATTTTTCCGTAAGATGATTTCTTTTCGAGATTTTCAACTGATTCAACTTAAAAAGATCACCATATATATATATATATATATATATATATATATATATATATATATATATATATATAATATATAATATATATATATATATATATATATGAATATATAAATATCATTATATATATATATATATATATAATATATATATATATATATATATATATATATATATATATATATATATATATATATATATATTTATATATATATATATATATACTATATAATAATTATTGAGTTGTTTATAGAATTATAATGTTCGAAAATAATATACTTCTAGTAAGTATACTTGTTGGTCAAAATGCAAACCTGTGATAAAATAAATTCCATGTTTTCCGCACGTCAATAGAAAAATGTTTTCTCCGCGATCGCAATCGCGAGCGGAAAAATTCCACATTCCGCACATGTTCTGTAAGTGAGTATTTATTTCTCATTTGTACATTCATATTTCAAATATTTCTCAACAAATTCACAAAACGATCACAAACAAATTTATTGAAAGAAGACAACGTCTATCAAGTCAGTATTTTCTTTCATGCGCTTCTATATTCAGTTTACTGCATGTCTTCGTTATTTGGAAAAGTGATAACGAAGTTTCTCTTTTATTTACTCTTGGGAAAATTGGAGACGATCTAATGAAAAACTTCATTTCGTGTCTGTGCAGTTCACACTAGAAACGGAAAACTTTTCACTCGATAAAAATTAAACTTTGAACTCCCTCTCTCTATTATTATTCCCATGATTTCATACGGTGTTTCGCTTTCTGAATAGTTTGCGAAGTAACGGTAGGTGTTTATTAGATAAGTGTAATTATTTGGATATAATTAGTACCACGTTTTAAGTCGGTACCACTTTGAGTTTTATAATGTTATTAATAGTATGTACATTTGTGAATCAATGTACTAATTAGGTACAAGATAACAATCGCAAATATTCTTTTATTTCTTCTTGTAAACTGAAATCAGTATCATGGAAGAATGCACAAACAATCTTGTTTGCGTTTCTATATTATGACCCCGAGGCGAAGCTTGAGGGGTTATAGTCTCACGACAAAAAGTTGGTAACTGGCCCGATTTTAAAAATTCCAACGGATATCGATAATACACATATGATTTCATTAGGGAATTTTAATTCCCAATTTTTCCTAACGAAGAATAAAAAATTATAGCGTTTTTACCCCGAGGTGATGCTAAATTCTCACTACAAAAAGTTGGGATCTGGTCCGATTTTAAAAATTCCAACGGATATCGATAAAATACATATGATTTCATCAGAGAAGTTTTGTTCCCAATTTTTTCCCAACGAAGAATAAAAATCTATAGCGTATTTTAGATAGGCATTACGACATGCGCATGCGCCAAGGTCGATATGTACGAAGTCCTACAAAACATGCGTCGAAGTGCTCTGTGTGCCACGGTAACCAAGCGACGTTGATAGCTTAAGCTTGATTCTGCGTCTGTGGCTGCTTCCCATCCATAGAGATATCTTATCAATTTGATTCATAATTTGCAGCAAAATGAGCCGGGATAGGATATTCAAATTCGACAGTCAAACAATGATTTTTTTTGCTAAATTTTCACGGATTTTATTCGTAATATCGACTTATTAATACATTTATTGCAAATTTCATTCGTAAAATCGACTTTCATTGTTATTTAATTTATATAATAGGTACATTCAAAAAATATTGACGACATGCACATGCGCCGAGGGGTTTCATCATTCCTAGTGCTACGCAGTAGGGTGTCCTTCATTTTATTATCAAATCAATCAAATCAAAATATGCTTTTTTGTCTTAAAATTATACACTTTATTGACAAAGCGAAAAATAAAGGAAATGAACTATGTGAAACATGAAAATAAACACACATCAATCAAAAAATATACAAACTAAACAATGTAATACTCAGAAATTAAAATCACACATTTTCATACAGAATATATACAAACTTTACAATAGAACCGAGAGTGTCAAATCCTCCTCAATCGAAGCTGATGCCTATGTTATTCAATTTGGTCATATCGATTAGAGATGAAACGGATATCCGATATCCGGCCTTGTTTTCACAATCCGGCCGGATACCGAATAGTAATTCAGTATCCGGCCGGATTCCGGATAGTAAAATTCTGAAAATATTTTTGTTATCAATTAGTTCAGTAAGTACTCAAAATTAACAAGTGGCAAATTGTGGGGAATAAATAACCAAAATTTTCCGCATTTGTTGGTAAGAGGCGACTCCGCTTGTCTTCGTATACCAGACCAGCTTCTGAAATAGCCTTTCGCTGTAAACGCTACTGCCAGGTGCTGAAAGTTAAATTCTAGCAAATCTTGACAACTGCGGGGTAGTGACTCAATTATCTGACCATCAAATGTATGGGTCGTAATTGCGTTCGATTCGAGATCTCTTTAAGAAAGAGTCAATCTCGTTAGCAATTGGACTTCTTTTTTTTTTGACCGCCACGATCACTACTAATTATCCCTTGCCACTTCATTTGAAACAGTCCCGAAAAGTGTCATGGCTTTCACGTGTGAAGTTGGATCCAGTTTCATCTTCTTTCATTTGTTTTAGCAGTGTCGAAGACGGCGGATGATCTGTTACTGTGAGAAGAAAGATTCGTCGTAAGACTTTTTATATACTTATGATTTTCTGTCTCGCTTTTTTCAGTTTTCAAGAACTCCTAAATAGTCTGACTTGAACTCTGGGGTCTAAAACGGTAGCAATTAGGTAGTTTGATCAATGATCTCCGCTCACGTGCGGTTAAACACCCGAGACGCGCCCGAATATTCGATCTTGTTCAGCGCGCCGAATATTCATATCAAACTGATCGCGTCATGTAATGCGACTAAAGGGAATATCCGGTAGCCGAATATCCGCGTAGCGAATATCCGGCGCTCCGGCCCTCGTAGCTTGGACCGAAATATCCGGTAAATCCCGGCCAAACCCGACTATCCGTTTCATCTCTAATATCGATCAATCAAATGCTCAGAATAGTAGTCCTCTATAGAGTAATAAGGTCTATCAATAAAAAAAGATTTGTTCGTTTCCAAACATTGGCCGAGGAAGTTATAGGTTTTAATTCCTCTGGAAGGAGATTGTAAATCTTTTTAGCATTGTATATGATGGACTTTTTTGTTAATTCAGAGGAAGGAATAGGGAGGTGAACATGATGTCCCGAAGATCTGGTGGAATACCCGTGCTGTGACACCAAGGGTACGGCTTGAAAATACTTATGAATCAAGCACACAGATTCAAGCAAATATAAAGAAGGAAGCGTCAAAATTCCATATTTTTTTTGAAGTGAGGTTTACAATGAGCCCTATTTCTCAGTACAAACATGTAACGAATTGCCCTCTTCTGCAGTTTGAGAATGGTGTCAAGTTGTGAAGAATTACATGAACCCCAGAAGGGAAGACCATAACGAAGATGAGATTCGAACAACGCAAAATAGGTAATTCTTGTAGATGCCGTATCTAATTGACTTGAGATGGATTTAATGGCGAAACAGGCCGATGATAATTTTTTAGTTAAGACATGCCCATGCTGTGAAATTTTGAGATTATCGTCGATGAAGAGGCCTAAAAATCTGACAGAATCGACTAATTTAATGGCATGGTTTTGCAGGAATAGATCCTGGGAGTTATTTCTATAAAACAAGACGACGGTTTTATCTACCTTGAAGCAAGGTAAGTTTGCATCAGACAAGGACTTGATCAATCCAAGCCCAATTGTCATTTCAGAGTGCAGGTTTCAGTCGTACTTTCCCCGAAAATAATAGGCTATTGTCAGGGCCGGATTAACCATTAGGCAGAGTAGGCAACTGCCTAGGGGACCCGCATCAACGAGGGGCCCGTGCATGCACAAAGAAAAAAAAATTCATCGAATGAAAATTTTATTTGAAAATTTGTTTGAAATTCCTCAATAATATTATTACTTCCTTTCGGCGCATGTTGTCAATTGATGAAATACTTCATACATACAGAACCATCTAGTATCTAGTAGTAGAACTAATGAACTGTCTTCATTCAACAATGTCTCAGAACCGTTTGAATTCATTGTCGATAATGACCATTGAAAATGATGTATGAGAAAAGGTTAACTTCCAAGATGTTTTGAATGATTTTGTTTCTAAAAAAGTTAGAAAAGTTGATATTTAAACTTACTGTACTGTATAAAACCAATAAATATATAGGAAGCAGGGGCGGCTAGTCAAGGGAGGCTAAGGAGGCTGAGCCTCCTTAATAATATTCCGTGTATCACTAATATATTATATTGAATAGTCAGCAGTCAGCATATTCATATTAATCAAAATCATATTATTTTATGCACCTACCTTCCTTTCAACCTACATTGTATAATATAATTCATTAATTAAGATAGAAGGTATTTACATTTACTGCATTTCATTCATTTCAAGATTGGTGGCAACGCTGCGGAGGCTTATCTCAACATTCTTTATGCCTGCTACAGAAAAGCAAACTTTACATAACTTTAGTGCACTAAGTTATGAGGATAAAGTTTTGATAAAAACATTGCGACCTACCCCTGAATTAAACTATTTGGTGCAGCGTAACAGACAACAAACCCGCGGTTTTAATACAAGGAATTATGAGAGACATCCTTGCCTAACTGGATCACAGGTAAAAAATAAATTATTTTGTTGGCAGTGTTTACTGTTTACTAGTGAAAATGTCTCTGTTTGGGGCCGCTTAGGATTTGAGGATTTAATTCTATACCTAGTTGAAAGTGAGGAATTTTTGGCGAAAGACAGAAAATTTTATGAGGATATTATAGATCATTTCGCTAACGTTAAAGATCGCAGAATCCCGCTAATCTTCAAAAATATATAATAACTTTTTATTTGTTCTCACCAGCTGTTAACAAATTCGTTAAGTAGGTAGGTAGGTACCTATTTTGTGAAAGAAAAAAAAATTTGATGAATAGATGAATTGATTAATTGGCTGAGAAGAGTTTCTGTGAATATTGTAAATAGGAGTTGTAGGTCTCAAGGTAGACACTCGAAAGTGAAAACAAATTAATAGCTTAGGGTGCTTGTTTTACTTTGATTTTCTTTAAATTATAAGGTGGTTGACCTTGAAATCCTAAAAATTTTCGCCTATGGTGTATTTTTTAACACCTCTTGTAGCCTCCTCAAACCAAAACCTCACGAGCCGCCACTGATAGGAAGTTAACTTTTTCCAACTTGTTCTTCACAAAACTGTTTTCTTTAGTAATATATTTTTTTATTACGTTTAACAAGATCAAATTTAAAATAACCGCGTCCCGTCTCATTTATCTTTCCTAGCCCATCATGTAACCTGGATCATCATTCATCACTTATCTATAACCTATTCATCAAGACCATTTCAATAAAGCTAACGAGTCAGGTAAGGGGATGCTGCAGCATAAAGTCAAAGTAACCATGTTGTTGCAATATCACAATAAGACTTTGAAGTAACAGGATACCCGGAGTCTGGAAGTTACTTACATCCTTTTATTTACTTGAAAGATCTGGGGCCCGGACAGGGTTGTTGCCTAGGGACCCGGACAAGGTTAATTCGGCACTGGCTATTGTACTGTATTGAGAGTCAACAGTAAGGTGTTGAAGTGGTTTTTAAATCCGTTTTAAATCTCCTGGGCCACGATTTATGAGTCTTTTCTTTTGTCAATCAAAAATAATCCCATATATCAACAAAATCATAAATAACATCGTTCATATAATAGAATGTATACATAATCATAATGTATTTTGAGTTTTTAGGCTCTAAACCTACAATTCGATCTTAATTTTAAATCTAACAAATTACGATTAATACGAAAATTTATTGACCTTTGGCAACACCGATCCTTTTTCTTATTGCTTATCAGTGGTCATCCATTGATTACGTGAGGTGTTTAGGGGGGTAGTCGAGAGAAATCTCACTCAATCTCACTTGGGGGAGGGGGTGGTCTCGACAAATCAAGTGATTTTTATACTTTTTATATAATGATATTCATCGTGGCTTAATTATGCAGTGATAGAAGAATTTATTAACTACAAATAAATAAACCTTGCACAATAGAACAGCAATTTTCACTTGAATCTCTACTATATCATTATGTAACTTTATCAGAATTATGTTCAAAATCAACAAGTCCAACTAGAAATAAATCTATACAATTGCCAAAAAGAACATTAAAAATAAGTAAAAAAAGATCTTATATCAAAGCAATCCTAGTCTTTAATGCATTACCTGATGAACTAAAAAATATTGAAAATAAAATTAAAAGAAAAAGGCAGCTAAAAGAATATATTAGACGTAATAATATTTAATTGCGCATCAGGTGACGACTGTGATACAAACTAAAAAAAGTTTTTAGAAAATATTTAAAGCCTAGTTTTTTAAGTTATAGAGTTAATTATATTATTTTTTAGTTTAGATTTAATTACCGGCCTCACGCACAGGTAACTTTGATTACCTCTGTGAGGATATACTATTTATATTAGTGTTTAAGCTATGTATTTTGTATATTTTGAAAAAAA
>JARQZK010005427.1:10000-17500 GCA_030704885.1 Cynegetis impunctata | reverse complement strand
ATAATTTCACTCATTCATCATATTAACATGTCAATCTGTATTATCCCATCAAATTCATTTCGTAACATTAATAGACGCGGCAACCATCAAAGCATTTCTCACTAGAACAATTCATATTAATTGTAGAATCCGTTAAGAATGTACTGTTAATTAACTTCGTCAAATCATGAATAAGTTATCCAATATTATTCCGACAATAAACTAAATGCTTCTCCACTAAATATACACATACCGATACGTATAAAGGAATAATGTGAATGGCTTTGTAAGAAAGGTATTGAATCATTTTAAGTACTTTCCGATATTTTGTTCAGTTTAGCATATTCATGATTGGCATGCACTAAATTGATATCAAAATAATTTGAATGAGTCCATTAGTTTCTACCTTACGTTCAAAGCTCTAGAAATATGATTAATCGCCTACTCTCTTTTAGTTCAGTCAGTCGGTTGACAACTTCGTAATTGTTTTTCTTAGACTCGGTCTTTTGTTGTACCCAGTTTTGTCTTCAGTCTTATTGTGAACTTTGTCATCTCTAAAGTTTTTCTGATTAATTTGCACTGTATTTTACGTGGAACAAGTATGAATAACTGTCAAAGTAGTCCTAAAATGAAGACAAATCGTGCAACAGGGATTCACTTTTCAAACTCAAATATTAGTTATATATTTTTACTTTCAAATGACTAAAAACTTGGACCTCAGCTTCTTGAAGAATAAAATTTTAAATACTTGAGTGACAAATGAAATATGTTTACTTTTAAAGTAGTTTCTATATTTCTGCTATTGATTCGTGTGTGGTCAATTAATTGTTATCGCGGGCCTATTACGAGCACTATTTCTTCGGCAAACGTCAAATCAAATGAACAAAATGAGAAACATTCTTGTTCATAATAATATTTATATTTAAGTTCAATTCAAACAACTGCTTGTAATGAAAGTATTCATTTGTTTTAAATAACTTCCGTCTATATGTAGCAGTCGAATAGCTTACTAGTGTGGTGAGTTATTCGAAATATGCAGATCCCTCTTCATTGTGTTCACCTTTATAGCAGCAGGTCACAAAATTACAATATTCACAGACCCTCTAGTCTCAACTCAATCCATTGGCAATATTTATTCAGGAAATCCACTCGTAACAAAAATCTAAGAGGGATGTCACACACTCAACAAACACATTTCTTGCGCCATAATTTGGAACCCATATCATGTAAGAATTTCAGGAAATGAAGCTGGAGACCAAGCTGCTAAGGATATCTCATAATTGATCGACCTTTCTGTGACAAAAGTCGAGTTGTACACAGACATAAGAACTAAAATAAAACATAAATCCATTCAAGAATGGCAGACACAATGAGATAACACCACCACTAAGCTACAAGTAAATCAACCAAAAATCGACAAACTAACAAGGATCATTCTGAACAGACAAGATAAAATAGTGACGAAGATACTAAGATTAGGTCATAACATGTTAACCCACAGGTATATGATGTCTTCAGGAGAAAAACCCAAATGCGATTACTGCCACAATGCCTGTCTAGTAGTGAACCATCTGCTGTATTGCTGTCCAAACTATAAAGAAGTTAGCCGTCGACTAGGAATTGAAGCCTTGTTTGCATTAGGCTAGTAGTTTAGTCGAGTGGCCAGTAATTTAGTAACTAAAGTACTCGCTACTGCCCAAAAATCGTTCGCACTTCAGTCCAGTACAGTTCACAAGTGAGTGGTTTTTCAAGATGAACAGCCGGCAACCCAATATAGTAAACAAACTGATCAAGCTAATCATTATAGCTTTTTTTAGAAGTGGTGGACGAGGGAATCTGTGAGATTAGTAAAAAGAAACTATGGATACGAAAATGGATCAATCAAAAAGATAAACTAGGACCTACGAATTGTCTTCTGAAGGAATTAGCATTGAAATATCCCAAAGAATACTGCGGTACTTTGAGAATGTCCGAAAACTGTGTAAAGTTTCTGTTAATGAAAATACACTCTCAATTCAGCTTAAAGATACCCTTTTAAGAAGTGCGACTCCGACAGTGCATTAGTTACCGCCAAAATATCGTTTCGATGGAGCGAAGAAACAACTTCAAAATTTGTTTCCAAATATGTAGAACATGAGTGCTTAAGGAATTTTAAGACTCCACATTATAAAAATAAACAGATTGAACAATCCGCATACTTGGATTTAGAAAATACAACGAATATATCCGAATTTGGTGAAAAGAAAATTAAATTGAAAATTAAAAACATAATGCCTGTAATTTTGTAGTTAATCATTATTCCGTAGCTACGTTTATGTTTAGCTTCATGGAATTCTTCTTGGTCTAGTCTGGAAAGTGCAGACTTCCAGGAGTAGGCCAGAAAATTACTAGTTCCTTGAAGAAAAATATTCCTGGAAGTGAGAACTGGAAGTTGCCCAAAAAGTATAACCCTTGTTAATTTTAATTTACATCATATTGAAAATCTTCAAATAACAATAAGCTATAGCTTATTCACTAGTTTTTTCAACTCCAGGTATAATTTAAGTTCTCCCAGACAATCAAGTAGTAATCTATAATTATACCGCAAGTCAATAATAGCAGCTGTGACTCCCGAGCGATTGATTACCATTATTACGAGAAGGATACTCTACTCTATTTATTACTAAAGTTTCTCATTGAAGAACTAGTTATTATTAATATTAAAATGAGCAGTATCACAATCAACAAACTGAATGGGTAATCTATCAAGAACTTTTGAAGAAATTTCAAGAGAAATATTTGGAATTTCGATCTCTGTAAATAAAGGACATGCTTCATAACTAATTATTTGTGTAACAATAGTATCTGCACTAATTATCTTGTTTTCTATCGTGTGATCAATGTAACCTTCACCTACGTGTGCCGAGCTTCAGTCTCCGTGGCCTTTTAATCCAGTTCATCGACGTTCAGGGACAGATTATCTGTGATAAAATTGGCCTTTCCAACTTTTCGAATTTGTCAAGTTTGAATATTCGCCAATTTGTTAACTAATGTCAGCAAATTCATTCTCTTCTAATCATTGTGTAGTACATTTGGAGTTTTGATAGTTTAAAAACAAAAAAATATTGGATTTTCACTTGTGATAGACGAAGATCGATATACTCCTTGACAATATTGTAAAACGTACTGTTTATAATGAATTTTAGTGCAATTTCAGTTTTAGTTTCATACATTGCTAATTATAACTTTGGAGATTTATCACGTCTCCAACATTCATTTCATAAAGCTCATTTGAGCTGCATGCGACATGCACTTACAATTTAAATTATCAGTATAACCTGAAGAAAACAAAAATATATTTCGAAATGGATCATCATTGGATATTTATGTATATTTACGGTACATAAAAAAAAACATCATGAGCTGCTTTGCTAATAAATCTCCTTATTTTTTTAGTGAATCAGAGTGAAAATCTAGATCTACGTCTTGATTTATTTTACAACATGTCTTGAGAATTGAAAAGAATGACCAGATTAAAGATGGCTTATAATGTGGATTTAATGAGCAAAATACACTGAGAAAATACTTCCTGGAAATGTGTTCGTGTTATTTCGAAAACATTCGTTTAATCTTTCATAAGTTTTATCATAAATTCACTGCCATTTTTGTTGTTCAAGGTAGAGGTTGTTACTGCAGCTAGTTTTATAACTTCTGGAAATGCACAAGTAAAATATTATTCGTTTTCATCTATCTTCAATATAAATACAAATATACACACTACACGTTGGTTACTTTCCACTTTGTGATTTTTGTTTCCAATGTAATATTTGATTTAAAATATTTTGTGATTGGAGCGCAAGATGGAATAATAACCATGTTCCCTAGTCATTATTCCTTTAGGAAATGATATAGACTGAGGAAATTCAGAAACGTTTCGAATTTTCTGAGAACCTTCATTCCCTACATAATAATCAAATTATAATTCCAACAAAAGCCAATCAAAAAATGTTTTTCATTACTCTCGGAAAATATTGTATAAATTACATGTTGAAGAAAATATGTGTTTCCATTGCTCATTCTGTTGCCTACAATTTCCTATCAATTTTGAGGAGGAAAATTGTTTGTTTTGAGTCATCACCATCAAAGGCGTCCAGAACGTAGCTCATAATTAGTTCTCGTAAAAACTTCATTTTTATTATTCTGATATGTATCTTTGAACTAGTTTTCAGATGTTGAAACGTTTTCAATTATTATATACTAACTAGACATTTCGTTCAGAATGCCTTAGACCTATGAATGAAAGTATTCAAAATGTATCACTTTCACTGGGCGCTGGAAGCAACGTTCTTATGTGGAGCTTTTCCGATATTCTTTCATAATTATATAATACCACTAGAGATGAAATTTTGCGGCAAAATTTCTCGATTGTAATATGAAAGTTTGTTGCTAAGGCAATTTCGCGAATGACATTTGTATCAAAAAATTATATTATAATAAATAATATTGGAAAAAATGTTCATCTCGAGTGGTATTCGACATGACTATTTCACGAGACAATATGTCTAACAGTAATATGGTCACATTTCAGAAAGTCAAGAAAATAACGATTCATGTGAGAAATGTCAAAATGTTATCGATGAAATACTAACTTAGTGAGCATTGCCGGCTTGCATGTTTTATCGTTGTGAAACGAAAGTTGCTATGGAAACTTTCTCACTAAAAATGGAATGAGTGAAATAGTCGATGAAATAAGAACTTGCTAAGTTTTGCCGGCTTGCATGTTTTATCGCTGTGAAACGAGAGTTGCTATGGAAACTTTCTCACTAAAAATGGAATAAGTGAAATAGTCAATGCAAAACTTCATATGTGATATATTGTAACTAATACTAAATTATTGCCCAATAATCCAATTATGATAATGGGGCAACATATAAATATGAAGAACAAGAACTTCAAATAGTACGCGTCTTTAAGTATATAGGAACTCAAATAAAATGACATCACGGAAGAGATACAACCGCGAATTATAGACTCAAACAAGGGATATTATACGCTTTATAACTCATTCAAATCCACACTCTTAAGCAAACCAACAGAGATCCGAATATATTAAATTACAACTGGATCTATATCAACATATGGCAGCCAGTGCTGGACCATAACGATAAAGTCCGGGGAATCTCTTTTGAGATTTGATTGAGAGCGTTAAAGAGAAGCCCGGATATGATTACCTTCATAAAGTTTCCCAGACTGAATTGAACAGGCCACGTAGTGACGATGGAAGAGGATAGACCTCCGAAGCTTATTAATGAGTATCAATTTGCCGCAGTCTGGACCAAAGGACCAAGATGGATGCATGAGAAATGCTAGTAGTTGGAAATTGGGCAATGACAGCGGGGTAGAGAAAATAATGGTTGCAGGTCCTCTAGGATTGTTGAGCCACAGAGTAAGACAGAGAGAAAGGGAGAAGGAATCTACTTCAACTCCTATTTATTTGAAGTGAATTAATATCTTATCCTTCACCAGATGAGTTGTATCATCTGTAAAAATTTGGTTTAAAACACGGTTATATTTTTGAATGAAATAACAAATGAATAAATGAGAATCTCGCCCTCGCCAACAATTTCACTTTGAAATACCTTCATGTTTTCAGAATAATATTATATATATATATATATATATATATATATATATATATATATATATATATATATATATATATATATATATATATATATATATATATATATATATTATATATATTATATATATTATATATATATATATATATATATATATATATATATATATATATTATATATATATATATATATACATATATATATATATATATATATATATATATATATATATATATATATATATATATTATATATATATATATATATACATATATATATATATATATATATATATATAATTATATATATTATATATATATATATATATATACATATATATATATATATAATATATATATATATATATACTATAATATATATATATATATATATATATATATATATATATATATATATATATATATATATATATATATATATATAATATATATATATATATATATATATATATATATATATATATTTATACGCACGTCATAGTTTCTTTAAAAGAATCATTGAACGATTTTTTTGCCACTAAGCTATTTTTTTAATGAATTCATATAAAAATTACTCAGAAAAAGTTCCATTATATCAGCTATAATTTCGCTGCTCATGTCATACATAGGCTCAAATACAATTTAAGCTTCATAGCGATTCCTAATTTAACAGTCATCTGAAATTGCTTTGTTGGATAATTTTCGGTTAATTTGATTTTCCGGTAGTTTGGATCATTGAATAAACATTTTGTGGCCTAATAAATAATGTAGCAGAATACTTCAATTACACTTGTGAAAGTTTTCATCAGCATTATTGTGATAAACCGATTCGAAATAATTGAATAGGTGAAGTCAACTCTAGCAGCTGGAACCATGGAATATTGCTGGATGCACGTCCATATGAATAAATGTTCATTTGGAGTTAGAATTGAAATGATTTTTGAGGTAACGCTTATTTGTTTTGCAGTTATTATCTTCAGAGATATTGAGATAATTGAAAACTTATCCCCATAATCACTAGTGTTTTTGAATTGAACTCTTGCTCGACTTACTCAGTGTTTCTCTGAAATTCAAAAGTTTAGGCTCTTTTTCCACAGATAAAGGCTCACAATTTCGCTCGTAATTTTTAGTCGTATTTTTCCCGAAAACGCATACCATTGCAGTGTATTGAAGGAAAGAATTCAGGTGCGGGAGTAGTTCTTTAATGAGTTTTTCACCTCCTAGACCACCAAGTAATCAAATGGAGATCTAGAACTACAAAGATTAGTATCGGTAGGCCACAGAAGAGGTGGCTTGATGGTGTCAAAAAAGTGACGTGGGTTGGTTCAGGACCGCACAAGACAGAGAAGCATGGAGAGGTATGGAAGAGGCCTACGTTCAGCAGTGGACAAATGAAGGCTGAGAATAGAAGAAGAAGAATATATATATATATATATATATATATATATATATATATATATATATATATATATATATATATATATATATATATATATATATATATATATATATATATATATATATATATATATATATATATAGAAAGCAGAATTCTTCGTGTTTACCGAAACACGTTCGTGGCAATAAAATCAAGTACTAGGACATTTATCTGAAACTAATCAAACAAACGAATATGGTAACCACCTTCGGGTGTCAGGACGTACGAGTTCACGTTGCCGAAATGTTTTCTTCTATCTGTAAGATGTGGTTCATTTGTTTCCGACTGGTGGCGCTGTGTCATATTTATATGCCATATAGTCACTGGAAAGAAAATATAACGTCGTTGGAAATATTTGGTTGGTTATCACTTTCGATTGATAGATGATACTGATGAGCCCCAAATAGGGGCGAAACAGACTGTCTATCATTTCCATTGATTGTGATAAACAACTCAATGTTTC
>JARQZK010005427.1:0-7500 GCA_030704885.1 Cynegetis impunctata | reverse complement strand
TTTTCACCCCTCTACGATCAACCCCTATTTAGATAGATAAAAATAATTTATATGGCAGAACAACGTTTGCCGGGTCAGATAGATAGATAGATAGATATGTAGATAGATAGATAGATAGATAGATAGATAGATAGATAGATAGATAGATAGATAGATAGATAGATAGATAGATAGATAGATAGATAGATAGATAGATAGATAGATAGATAGATAGATAGATAGATAGATAGATAGATAGATAGATAGATAGATAGATAGATAGATAGATAGATAGATAGATAGATAGATAGATAGATAGATAGATAGATAGATAGATAGATAGATAGATAGATAGATAGATAGATAGATAGATAGAGTGATAGAAAGATAGATATATAGAAAGATAGAGAGATAAGATAGATAGATAGATAGATAAATAGATAAATAAAAAGAAAGATAGATAAATAGATAGATAGAAAGAAAAAAAGAAAAATTAAATAGATAGATAGATAGATAGATAGATAGATAGATAGATAGATAGATAGATAGATAGATAGATAGATAGATAGTAGATAGATAGATAGATAGATAGATAGATAGATAGATAGATAGATTAGATAGATAGATAGATAGATAGATAGATAGATAGATAGATAGATAATAGATAGATAGATTAGATAGATATAAATAGATAGAAGGATAGATAGATAGATAGATAGATAGATAGATAGATAAAAGGATAGATAGATAGATAGATAGATAGATAGATAGATAGATAGATAGATAGATAGATAGATAGATAGATAGATAGATAGATAGATAGATAGATAGATAGATAGATAGATAGATAGATAGATAGATAGATAGATAGATAGATAGATAGATAGATAGATAGATAGATAGATAGATAGATAGATAGATAGATAGATAGATAGATAGATAGATAGATAGATAGAAAGATAGATAACTATCTAGATAGATAGATAGAGATACATTAGCAGATAGATGAATATATAGAAAGACAGATAGATAAAAATAATTTTTATGGCAGAACAACGTTTGCCGGGTTAGATAGATATGTAGATAGATAGATAGATAGAAAGACAGATAACTATCTAGATAGATAGATTGATAGTTAGATAGGTAGATATACATCGGCAGATAGATGAATAGATAGAAAGATAGATAGATAAAAATAATTTATATGGCAGAACAACGTTTGCCGGGTCAGCTAGTATATATATATATATATATATATATTAATATATATATATATATATATATATATATATATATATACTACAAGCTGACCCCGGCAAACGTTGTTCTGCCATATAAATTATTACATATATATATAATATATAGTATATAATATATATATATATATATGTATATATATATATATATATATATATATATATATATATATATATATATATATATATATATATATATATATATATATACTAGCTGACCCGGCAAACGTTGTTAATTATCATCTATCGGCAACAATATAAGTACCACCAAAATTTACGAGATGGCATTATACGGAATTGTCCGCATGAGATTATGCAGGAGGCTTTCATAAATAATTATTGAAAAAAATTTTTTCCCGTCAAATTGCATTTTCACAAATATTACAACTATAAAGATAAACTTAACAAGAAAAACCCTATCTAAATACAAAATTTCTCGAGCTGTTTCCGAGATATGCAAATGAGCTAACTATTTGAGACAAAATACATTTATAATAAAAAACATGACTATATATCAGAAACTTTCAACAAAATCTCTTGATTTGGAAATCTTTCGATAAATATTGATCATTAAATTAATTTACATTTCATCAACGATTGAAAAATATTCTTGTCGAATAGCAGAGTAGAAATATTAAAACAGTTTCACGTATTCAAATAGCGATGAATTTATCAGGGTAAAATTTTTCATCTCTATTGAATTCATGTGCAAATAAAAGCTGTGAAATATCTTTGACCGGATATTAAGTATTTTAAACATTGTACATATTTGTATCCCCACATCTTTATTCAAATTCAATTACTAGGATTTGAATACATCGTGTTGATATTTGTTGATATTGTATTAATTAAAACCTACAGAATTATTCCATCGGGTACGGCCCGAACAGATTTTAAATGTGGTTGAATTAATGAAGATTACAAGTATGTACTTAAAATAGAATAAATTCTGTTTTAGCACAAATTTAGAATAGAACTGAAAATCAATTAACGATATATGAGAACTAAGATATGAAAATCGTTGCTATTATAAGCTTCTCACACTTATAATTTTATCTTTAATGCTATAAAGTTTTTTGAAACCCTGAAACAACTTTCAAAAGTATTCTTTTGATATTACGGCAGTCTTCACTTATTTTTAACTCAATTATAGATACCTACACTCATATATATATATATATATATATATATATATATATATATATATATATATATATATATATATATATATATATATATATATATATATATATATATATATATATATATATATATATATATATATATATATATATATATATATATATATATATAAATTTTTTTCTGAGCTTCGTAAAGGGCTTTGTTTTATTGGTATAGATCTATATATCTTAGGGTTAAGTTTTTGAAACAAAAAAGTAAATACTATATGATCAATAAAGTTAATTGAAATTTCGTGGAGTGTATTTTTCATATAGGTGAAGAAATTTGCTACATTATCAAAGAGTTTTGATTGGATGGAAAATGTATTTTTATAGGATTGCATAAGATCCATTCTTAGTTTACGTTATAGGAAGAGTAGGTAACTATGAAAACATTTTATCCGACGTATAGTTTCGGAGATCTCGTAATGAGTCTTTCGTATGTATATATATATATATATATACATATATATATATATATATATATATATATAATTCTATAGATATATATATATATATATATATATAATATAGATATATTTATAAATATATAAATATATATATATATATATATATATATATATATATATATATATATATATATATATATATATATATATATATATATGTCATACACAGTGGCGGCTCGTGAGGTTTTGGTTTGAGGAGGCTACTAGAGGTGTTAAAAAATACACCATAGGCGAAAATTTTTAGGATTTCAAGGTCAACCGCCTTATAATTTAAAGAAAATCAAAGTAAAACAAGCACCCTAAGCTATTAATTTGTTTTCACTTTCGAGTGTCTACCTTGAGACCTACAACTCCTATTTACAATATTCACAAAAACTCTTCTCAGCCAATTAATCAATTCATCTATTCATCAAATTTTTTTTTCTTTCACAAAATAGGTACCTACCTACCTACTTAACGAATTTGTTAACAGCTGGTGAGAGCAAATAAAAATTTATTATATATTTTTGAAGATTAGCGGGATTCTGCGATCTTTAACGTTAGCAAAATGATCTACAATATCCTCATAAAATTTTTTGTCTTTCGCCAAAAGTTTTACCAATTCCTCTTCAATAGACAATAAACTAATATTTTTCAACGATCCTGGCTCATTGAATTTCGTAAATAAGTTTTAATTCTCTTAAGGGTGGAAAACGAGCGCTCTACGGAAGCCGATGTCACCGGGATAGAAACAATTAGACATAAGAGTTTATAAACTTGGGGTAAATCTTGATTCAAATCATTATCAAAAAGGTATTTAATAGTCCTCACATGATTTTCATTTTGCCCCAAAATTTCATTGTCATTATAAACAACACACAGTTCACTTTTTATGGCCACCTTATCAAAAAAAGTGTATTTTTGACATAAATTTTCCAAAAGGTTATCTGGAAAATTAGCCGAAAATCCGGTGAACAAAGTTTTATTGAGTAATGAAGAAATGCAGGTCTTTCAAATCAGAGAACCTTTTTTCTATTTGACCCCTAATAGTATCCAAAATTTCATAAAATATTTGCTTATAGTGAAGCTCCATATCTGCGTAACTGAATTTCTTTCGTTTTGGGCTAAATTGAGTCGTATCATCAGTAGTTTGAAATACAGAAAAAACATTTTCAAAATAAACTTCTGCACGAAATTCTGAAATTTTTTCCAAAAGAAACTTGAGCCGATTTCGTGAGTAAATTACATCTGAAAACTTGTGCTGTAAGATTTGAAAAACTTTTTCTTTTTGTTCAAAAATTAATTTAGAGATGTTTAAAAAATATATAAATTCCTTATCTTGTAAGCAAGATATTAATCCGCGTGCTGTATTTAAAGTTACTTTATCGGTGAAAAATTCCTCACTTTCAACTAGGTACAGAATTAAATCCTCAAATCCTAAGCGGCCCCAAACAGAGACATTTTCACTAGTAAAAAGTAAACACTGCCAACAAAATAATTTATTTTTTACCTGTTATCCGGTTAGGCAAGGATGTCTCTCATAATTCCTTGTATTAAAACCGCGGTTTTGTTGTCTGTTACGCTGCACCAAATTGTTTAATTCAGGGGTAGGTCGCAATGTTTTTATCAAAACTCTATCCTCATAACTTAGTGCACTAAAGTTATGAGATAACAAATATTCCACTAGGTCAACTCATTTTAAAACAATACCCGAGCAATATAAGTAAACACGCTGCCATTAGTGACTACGATCACACTACGAATCAGCTTTTCAACGAATTCACTCGATGTCACGCGAAATTCTATAGTTGTGATTGGTCGACATTGTATTAGACTGGGTTCCTATCCGTGTTGCCATTCACATGTGTTTTGATTTTCTATTGCAATGAAGTATTCATTCGTAGTATTTGCACCGTTGTTTGCTTTTCAGTGGCAGGCATAATGAACGTTGAGAATATACCTTTCTAAGCCTTCCGCAGCGTTTCCACAAATCTTGAAATGAATGAAATGCAGTAAATGTAAATACCTTCTATCTTAATTAATAAATTATATTATATAATGTAGGTTGAAAGGAAGGTAGGTGCATAAAATAATATGATTTTGATTAATATGAATATGCTGAATGATGACTATTCAATATAATATATATATATATATATATATATATATATATATATATATATATATATATATATATATTAGTGATACACGGAATATTATTGAGGAGGCTTAGCCTCCTTTGACTAGCCGCCCTTGGTCATACATCGCGTCGAGATGCTTAAATTAAATTATTCATTTTATCAAAAAAAATAATTTGCAACTGTGCTTGAGGAAAAAATTTGAAACCAACGAAGAAACGTACATCAAATTCAACTCAATCGACGTACTGAATTTCAACCCTCTATTGTAAAAAAACTTGCGAAATGCATAGCGTACTGATGGTGAAATAGATCGAGATGCAATTCGAATGGAATAGGCACCACGAAATACAACGCCGTTGAGTAAAACAGCTCAAACTCACAAAGGATTGTACTACAACATAAACTCAATGTAAGTACCAAACTGCTGAAATGGAGCACAACAATGAAATACAGAGTAAGTCGATTTAAGAATTTAATTCAAAAATACTAGTGATTATGGGGATCACTTTTCAATAATCTACATATCTTTGAAGATTAAATTCTAAAAAATAACTACAGAAAAATAAGCGTTACAGAAAATAATTTCAATTAAAACTCCAAATGCACATTTATTCATATGGAAGTGAATCCAGCAATATTCCATCGTTCCAGCTGCTAGAGTTGGCTTCTCCTATAGTGATTTAAAATTATTTTGAATCGTTTTATCACAATAATGCTGATGAAAACTTTCGCAGGTGTAATTGAGGTATTCTGCTACATTATTTATTTGGCCCCAAAATGTTTATTCAATGATCCAAACTATCGGAAAATCAAATTAACTGAGAATTATCTAACAAAGCAGTTTCAGCCGACTGTTAATTTAGGAATCGCAACAAAGTTTGAATTGTGTTCGGGCCTATTTATAACAGGAGCAGCAAAATTATTGCTGATGAAATGAAAATTTTTCAGGAATTTTTAATTGAATCATCTTCTCTGAATCGATTCAACAAATAGCTTAGTGAATAAAAAATCGTTAAAAGATTCGTCTAAATAAAATATGACGTATATATGTATGTATATATATATATAATTATATATATATATATATATATATATATATATATATATATATATACCTAATGGGTGTTTGGAACATATATATATATATACATATATATATATATATATATATATATATATTATAATATATATATATATATATATAATATATATATATATATATATATATATATGTATCTATATATATAATATATATATATATATATATATATATATATATATATATATATATATATAATATATATACATATATATATATATATATATTATATATATATATAAATATATATACATTATATATATATATATATATATATATATATATATATATATATATATATATATATATATATATATATATATATATATATATATATATGTATATATATATATATGTTAAATATTTACATTTAACAAATTACACAAATAAGAATAACTATTTAGACCAATTCCGTTTATTGCTCCCTACGTTAACAACTTGTTCATATGTTCAAGCATACTCGACGACTGTTCTTTTGTGCGCAGTAGTTTCCTACTGCTGAATTGGTAACGCGCATGTCCGCTTCATACCACTCGTCCGTGCTGACGTAAACAAAATAATGGGGTGCTCTAGGGGACTGTATAGGGATATACCGTTAACCCGGCCATCTTGTGATTAGTGCGTCCTCGCACTGTGTCCATCTGTAAGCACAAAGTACGAAAACAGAATTTTTCGTTTATAATCAAAGCAAATATTAATTTTTTTTTGAATGACAATTGGTTTTGCCACTTCAACAACTTCATCTTATTTTAGTCAAAGTTTTCATAGAGTTTCACTATATAATACAACATTTAATTCATAGCCACAAATGATGTAGGTAATGTAATGGTACCTACTACCTTTGAAACATACTGATATCTTCTGCATACTTCAACTTATATCAGAGTTTTACTATATAATATAACATTTTCTATTCATTGCTGTAATGTAATGGTACCTACTACCTTTAAATAATATAACATTTTCTAGTCATTGCTGTAATGTAATGGTACCTACTACCTTTAAAACATACTGATATATTCTGCATACTTCAACTTATATCAGAGTTCTACTATATAATATAACATTTTATATTCATTGCTGTAATGTAATGGTACCTACTACCTTTAAATAATATAACATTTTCTATTCATTGCTGTAATGTAATGGTACCTACTACCTTTAAAACATACTGTTACTACCCTTTTAAACCTAGTGGTACTGCCACTATTTCATGTCTTGTGTGATCGCCACAAACACATAAGGCAACGTGAGATCGTCAAGTTCCTCTTTTTATTTAAGCGGAGTGGGATCGCCTCCTCCTAATTTTTTATAAATTATTTAATGGTTATTTGTAAATTATTTAATGTTTCATTTCATGTCTTGTGTGATCGCCACAAACATATAAGGCAACGT
>JARQZK010005426.1:0-17500 GCA_030704885.1 Cynegetis impunctata | reverse complement strand
GTGATTCTTTGACTAATATTGATCTGGCGATTGAGAAAAGTGTACCGTACAATACCGTTAAAACCCATACGTCAATATGGAAACAGTTTACGAAATTCTGCAAGGCAAAGAAATACGAGCTTATGGAAACTACAAGTTTAGAACAACTCAACTTAATCCTGAAAAATTGGGCGTGGAATACATTATGCATGCAGAATAAACTCATGAAATAGTCTCGTCAAATACCATTCGGGCATCTAATTTTTCCTGTGAAAAAAATCGAAAAAACACAATGCAAAGTAATATTTAAAAAAAAAGCATTCGCGCAGGTGCAAAAATCCTCGTCTTCGACTCGGATTTTTGTTGCCTCCAGCACCCATGCTTCTTGTTAAAATATTACTTAACAACGAGTTTTTTCGATTCTTTTCGGAAAAATTAGATGCCCTTATGATATTTCGAATATCGATCAGCAAAAATTAACTTTCAGATATTCCGACACGATCGGAAATAGGATCAATATTTTTATTTTCAAAGAGGATATAACGATAATATAGGTATATGATTTGATATCATTCGTGAAACTAAATTAACAATAATGCATGTCACAAATTATTATTACCAAAACGCAGATTTCAAACTCTGAATTTTCAGGATAATAATTGAATTTGCTCCAAAATGGGTAAATTAAGAACACGAACAAGCGTGTTTCGCAAACTCAAACGAAATTAGTCTTGTTTATTTTAAATATGTAACAGAATTGTGTACATGTCATGTGAAAAGTAAATAATGGTACTCAATAAATTCATTTGTATAAAATATTCTTCACAATGTGCCAAATTCAAAGTATTTTCAATAAAGAATTATGCCTTATTTGTTCAGTTGTTTAGAGAGTTTATTTGGTTTATTAGAAAATCTATGATGATGGAGATATTAAATTTCAATGAAACAGTTAATTGGTATGAGAAATATTTTAATGCATTTCATTTTCTTCACTTAAATTTAAAACAAAGTCGGGTACGTTCATACAAGGTCATAACGATAAAGTTGTTTTCTCATGAAATTAAAAACTACTAATAATCAGGCCCCGAAGCATTCATTATAAGGCTCTACACAGCAAGTTTGATCAATCGAATTCCGTCCACTTAAACGCTCCACCGATAGCATTCTGGCACTCGAAAGACTATATAGACTACTAGAACTCAACCCTTTTTATTGAAGAAAGGGGGAGCAGCCATCTTAGATTCGAGAAACGAATGGCGAGTACCGAGGAGGAAAACAAGTCCCGAAACATCTGACAACGTAAAACAGTTGAAGTATAGTAATCGCGCACGTGTTTCGGCAGATATCCCTGTTATCCAACACCACTTGGGCCGTTTCCTCTCCTTTTGAGGGGTGCGTTCATTTCTTTTTCAATGCAACATAAGGTGGGCAGGGCAATATCCAACCTGGGTACTTGCTGCTCACGATCAAGTTACCATGCGAGCACGTGAACCATGGAATGTTAAATATATTATCATAGGTGTGTGTGTTTGTCTGTTGTGGATATTGTATTAGCTCGCGTTTGATGGCCCAAGCGGAGGTACTTTCAGCCGGAAATGGGTGGTTTTCAAGAGGCTGCGCGTCTCTTGTACCAATCGGGTTTTGTTAGACCATGTCACGTCAATCGGGGCCCGTTCTTATCGAAATTGTAAGCCGACATCAAGTAGTCAAGTACACGATGAAGAACTATTAATAATAATATAATAATAATAACGTTTATTAGCAGCAAAAACATACAATTTTTTAAATTGAGTGATTCTATTAAATAATTGCGTCCAAATAAACAAGAAGTTATTCGCCCATTAAAACATTTCTGTTGTGCATGGGCATTACACCTTTATATTATGACGCATACACATATATACACATATACATATAGCAGAACAACAACCCAGTTCTTCAAATGAGGGTGAAAGGAGAAGAAGGTCCTTTCTAAATTCTCAATAAGTTCTTTAGTGCCATTTCTACTTAGATGAATAATATACTTTTTGAACAGTGATTTGATGTTAATGGATTTTATATCTGTTAGGTACATTTTATACGTCTGTCAAGGAATTATATACTTTCAATGCAATGTTAGAGAAACAACGGTAACTGATGTTTTTATACAAAACTTAAACAGCAACACTGCCTTTTTCTTTGTATCTTGTGCTGTAGTTGTGGCTCACTTTTTCCAAGATATTTTTGTTTTTATAAGTATATATTATAATTCAATGCATATATAATTGTCTTAAGTCCAATAAGCCAGTTTCCGTGAATAATGTATTTGAAGGGTACGTACTTATTTTACCATAAATTACTTTCACAATTTTCTTCTGTATCACATCAAGCGGTCTCAGATGCGAGTATACGGCACCACCCCGACCCAATATACCATACCCCAATCTTGATTCAACTAAATAGTATGGCATTTTTAAATACTACTAAAATATTTTTTAGTTATCTGAAACGGTATAATAGTGGTCTCAATGTCCTCACAGCATTATCAATATGAGCATCCCATCGAAGATGTGAATCAATAGTGATACCTAGATACTTGTAATTTAGCGTCACGTTTATTTTAACATGTCTGATATTATTTTTAATTTTCAGAATATCGTACTCTGGCAAGCCCCGTATTGAACGACTCTCTTTCAATTGATTTTGCACGAAATTCCATACGTAGCGAGAAATGAAGAATTCGCAGAGTTCAAATACAGAAAGAACTCGCGGAATTCTGCCAAGTCCGATTAAATAAGATTAATTTGATCGGTAAATACTCAGGTGTCTGAAGATATTAATAAGTTATTCATATGAACTAAGAGAATAATACAGTTAATCGCTCAATGAGGCAAGTACCTAACCTAATAAGTTATGCGACTAATGAATATTATCAGATATTTATAACCGATTATGAGAAGAATGTTTTTCAGAGAGGATTACGGTTAACAGATATACGATTTCTTGCCAGGATGCAATTTCTGTAATTAAAAACATATATCACTTTATTATGATAACGAGAACCCAGGAGTTGCCTTTTTCAGTTCGTGGAAGTCCAGATATAATTGTGAAGATGAAAAGAGATAAAAACATTTCAAACATTCGAATAATTCACTGAAAACTATCGAGTATCATTAAGTTTCATATGAGGGAACACTCTCATATAATTCGTATAATGATATATATATATATATATATATATATATATATATATAAATCGAAACCGTGAAACCCACGTTTCTATTTTTTTGGTTTTTTATTCCGTGGTTTTGTCATTATGATCACTCGGTTTCTGTGTGCGGAGATAACCTCACTTTGAGACATTGTTTAAATTGATATATTATAATTGTTGTTGAGCTCACTTTTTGAATTAAAATTTTGATGTTATATTTACACAACAAGGAATGTTGGTTGTTTTGCTCGTTATGTTTAAATATGGATCACATAGCTGTAAGTAATTGTGATATGTTAAAAATAGGATATGCACTCTAATATATGTGTGTTTTCAGACCCTGAAGATGGTGCAGATATGTACCGAAATATATAGGTTTTCGCTATAGAAGATCTGAGTACCGCCTTGTACCGAGGATGTGGGTTCGAGTCCCACCTTGCTCTTGGGCGTTGTGTATGTCCTGAATTTAGTGGTTCTAATTATGAGATTGAGTGTTGGGTAATGTACATTGTTTACAAGCCCATTGGCCGTTCGGAACCGAGTTAAAAAAAAAAAAAAGTTTTTTGCCCTAACCCTTAAATTGATCCTATTTGATGAAGAATTTTTGCAGTTATTTGTATTAGTATATATATATATATATATATATATATATATATATATATATATATATATATATATATATATATACCTATATATAAATATATACATCGTGTCCACTTATCTTTTTTATTTCCAATTTTTAGGCAAAAATACTATTCTGGATAAAAAGTTTTGCTTGTTCAAAAGCCCCATAAAATGAAATGAAATTCGAGTTTTTTAAAACCTGCCTCATTTTATATTCAATTTGATGTAAAACCCTATGAATTTTTGCACTAAGTACAGAAATTTAATAATAATCTAGTGGGTAATTCTAGGTAACTTTCAACTTAAGTAAATAATTTTCAAATTGTCATTCTTTCTCAACTATGTTACCTCTTTATTGGTGAGTTAAACTCACCGATAAAGAATATATCTTGTTAAGTGCTATGGTATTGAAACTGTTTCGTACAAGTACTCAATCAATTTATCCAAAACACCCGAATGTACCAGCGCTACGACGGATGGATTTAAAAAAATGGATGAAGAAATTAGATACTCACTTGATTATTATTACATATCCCAATATATTACAAAAATTCATAGGGTTCCACATAAAATTGAATATAAAACGAAAGAAGTTTTGAAAAACTTGAATTCATTTTATGGGGTTTTTGAACAAGCAAAACTTTTTATCGAGAATAACGATTTTTGCTAAATCTGAAAATAAAAAGGTTTTTCCTAATCCTAAAGGGCATCTAATCTGTGGACACGCTGTATGCTGTAATTTTGTGAATCGATATATATATATATATATATATATATATATATATATATATATATATATATATAAATATATATATATATATATATATATATATATATATATATTATATATATATATATATATATATATATATATATATATATATATATATATATATATATATATATATATATATATATATATATATATAATATGTTTTCATTGGCTACGTGTCTTGACCCGGAGTGTAACGTGCGATAGTTATTGTTACATATTTTTAGGGCTAGCTTTCATCAGCCAAATGCAACGTGCTAAGGAACATTTTTTCAAAATTGAGTTTTGTTATCACAAAATATAAAACCAGATATTTCAGTGTCATTGGAAGTACAAACTCGCTTTCCCTCACCATTCTGTTTTCCATGTTTCCTCCTATACTTGATATTTCAATGCTTATTTTGAACGCTTATCTAATCATTGGCACTGAGATTTCGCTTATCACTTTGTGAAATAAGTCTTGATAACAAAATTATTACCAACAAATACTCAGAACTTCTCTTCACGGTAATTGAATTATGAGTACAACCTCAAACATATATTTTGACTATTTTATTATATTTGTGAAACATTTTATTACGTGTAGTTCAATATGAATGGTAGTAGATTTGATAGAAATGGAGAATAGTTAGCTAATCGCACTATCATTTGAAATAACATACACAACAACAAAAATTCTGTCAAATAATTAAACATTTTATGCATAATTTCTAGCCTTATATTTTTGCTCCATATCAAAAAAAAACACACATTTCATTGAGCGAAAGTTCGTTGTTCATGTAGAAAATACATTCGAAATAGACATTTTTTTTTGATGAATGTAAAAACTAGATTTTCTGATGCCATATTTTATTTGTTCGAAAGGAAATGAATTCTAATTCAATTTTAAATTTATTCGGGTGTTTCTTTCTATTTATCTACAAGTGGCCGGAAACAGATGATTCTTTTGAAAGTTTTTCGTTTAATCTAATTGAAGAATTGTGTAATTTGCTCGAGAAATACTTAGAACAGAAGCAACCAGAAACTTGAGTTAAGTTACCTAAAAGTTACCTTAAGTGACGTTAAATGTTTAATAAACTCGGTTTTCTAACTCAAATGACCTTTTATTGCTAAGAAAAGACACGTAACTATATATTTCTCAAAACTTTTCAGATGAAAAACTACTATGACGTTTATAAACTTTCAATGAAGTCTCTTTTCAATTCTCAATCACCTGTTATTGCAAATAAACGAAAAACAAGTGAAAATACAGCAATAATATATGTATATATATATATATATATATATATATATATATATATATATATATATATATATATATATATATATATAAATATATATATATATATATATATATATATATATATATATGTATTAGTATTGTTGTCAATCAAAATTATGAAACAACAAAAATTTTCTGTGAAAGAGTTTAGATTCACTCAAGCAGATAATAAAGAAAGAAAAAAATTATTTTCCTCGTAACAAAAAAACCTTATATTCGTCACGAAGACTTATAATTATAAAATAGATGCTACAAGAATACTAACTAACCATTTCACAACCGATATATCGAACTTCCGAATTTTTCTCTGGCCGATAAGCGCAGCTAAGAAACTAAAAAAAAAAGAGTCACCCGAATTAAACTCTTATCGAATCCGAAACTAGAGATTTCTTCCGAGCTCCCTCGTGAAATTCGAAAACTTATGTTGGTCAAAACAATTAAATCTAAACAACCGATTCGGATTAATTTGTCCGTAATGAGTAAAGGAAATGGCGGATGGTCAATTTCCTTTCCACGCTCGAGAGTTGGATGCCACCGTTGGTGCACGCTCTCACACCGAAAAATAAAACATCATTCACTTATTGGCACAGGATATCCATTCTAAATAATCTCAGAAGAATCCTGTGTAAGTGGCAGCGGATGGGATTCGGTCAATGAATTAACCTGATCGCTTACAACTGTTACCGTTGTCCGATTCCGGCCACGGAGACAAACACTTACCTTCCTGTCGTTAATGGCCGTGAGTGCGTTTACTTATATTTATATGTATGAATATGAAAACTGAACCAGTCGTTTCCTTCTCGTTTTTCTTAGCAGATACCAACTTGAGTAGGCGTTTTTGCGAAGATAAACAGGAACGATACTCTTAATTATCATTCTTGCCCCGCGTACGAGAAGCTGTTATCGGTGTTAGTTTGACAACTTAACAGTTACAATTATAACAACTCAATGATCCTATTACATTCAGTTGCAAATTTTTAAGTTATATGTGTGCGTGAAATTAATGAGGAAAACTAATTTAGAATTAATTAAAAAACCTTATAAATAAAAATGGATGTTCGAATAATTAATATATGTCTATGAGATCGCTGAACTTCAAAACCGTTTAATCCATCAACGTAAAACTTGGCACATCTATGTGTTTTTTCCTGAGGAAGGTTTTTAAACAATCTATTTTACTTCAACTAGTCCCTGATAAGCGCTGCAGCGCATAAATCGTACCGTTCAACCGACAGCCCTGAAAATTTCTTCTCCGTTTAACCAGACTGAGCCAAGAAATGCGTGGCTAAGAAGCTAGTAGGTATTATGTAGAAGCTGAAATCTGCTCGAGAAAAATAGCAAAACCATAGATTTTTTTTTTATCGACAAGGCTAGTTTGGCTTGATTTTATACATTGATTATCATGTTGAATTGGAACATGAAAAAGAAGGAGATGAAGTGAAATTTTATCATAGTGGAGTATTATAATTGGGTCGTATTATAATGAATTGAAAAATTGAAATATCTGTAAGTGTAATTGCATTTTAGCATTTTAGAATATGAAATTTCTACTCATCAAAACAAAAGTACTGATTAATATACGTTTCAAGTTTACATAAACATATATATCTATTACAATTTGTTACAACTCGAAGAAAGTGGTCAGAAAACTCGACGTTTGTGTAAACCAAATTGGTGAATAAAATAGTAAACTTTGAGGAACGTGTTTTTCTATTTGTGAATAGAGAAAACTAAGCTTTTATTTATTACATGCTTGTCATCATCAAAATAAAGGTGATTATGGAGATTTCAAAATTTGATTAAATATCTATTATTTGTTTATTTTAGGCTGAAAAAGTCGAATATGAACTTAAGCTTTTGTTTACCAATCAATATTTTTTAGTTCAAGAAATGAAGCGAACCTATCCTAACCCCACCTAAATCAACTTAAAACTTAATTCGGACTCAAAAAAGAAGAACATTTCAGACATTAGATTTTGCTAAAATGGTAGCCTTATCAAAATCATATTCATTTATATTAATATTAGTTTCATAAATTTGGTATTTCTAAATCCGTAGATTAGGTTAATAAAGTTGATTTCAGATAATTCAATTTTTTGGAAGAAAGACAGAACCAGACTGCATATTCGGCGATTTTAGCACAAGCAACTAATTTTTAGATTTTATCAAGTTTTGTGATTCTGGAAAGACTTCCAAAATTTGAAGTTACTACAATTAAACACATAAAGGTTATTCAAGAAATAAACCGACGTTTCCAGGTTCAATTCAATAAAAATCACCACCAGAAATATATCAACGAGCGTCTTTGCAAATAACGTAGGTAGTTAATTACAAAGTGGATCAATTTTAAGACAGCATCATCCGCATGGAACTACTCATTACGACAATATGTTCCGTTAGGCCTCTTAATGAACTAATGTTAATGAAAGGAAATGCTGACCAACCTCTATATATTATCGAAGTCATCCTATCTGAGCTCCAGATGATCATCGATCGACGTAAACGAAATAATCCACTCGGTATCAACGAATAACATGTCACTACGAACAGACCGTTTTGCCATCGATCCGACACAAAGACAAGTCACTCCGATCGCGAAAGAGTATTAAATGGTGCCGTTCTTCGATCTATCGAGACAATCGAAACGGGAGTAGCTAGAGTACCGAAGGAGCAAGGAAAGAATGGAGAGTTGGCATTGTTGGAAGCCAACCATGTCCAACAGAACGATGTTGCATCCAGATGTGTGCAATACCTTGTATGTTCCGAGTCTTATCTGACTTTCACTATCGAGCCCATCCTCGCGAGGACTAGTACGAAATAGATTGGGCATCCGGTCCCCCCAACCGTATCTTATGTGTGTATAAGTGTACCGTATATGCGATGATATTGTACATTGTTCTCCTTTTTTTTTTTTTGTAATTTTGCGATTGTTTATTATGTGCCAATATTTGGATTAGCGCTCGGCTCACTTACAGTTCTTACCATCATGGTTCGTCGAGTATGACCATGAGTGGTGAATCATTTCGTACACTTAAATACATATTGCATATATGAACATATGCTTTCAATTTCTCGAAATAAAATATGCGGTGATAAAACGAATTGAAAACTACTTTGCCAATGGGATATTACAAGACGATCGTATCTTGTAAGATTACAACTGTTCATAATGAAACTGTAATTACAATCAAGAGATGAGTTGATATCACGAAAAACGAATAGGCCGTAATTCATCACGTTATATCACGTTGAATACTCACAATTCTACCTCATCTTTTTAGATCGCATAATTAATTCACGTTCAATTTCATATCAGACCACATCAACGCTATCTTTTAACATAAATTAATGTATTTATGAAAATATATAAACGATAGTAGCCACCGCCGTTCGTAAAGTACGATGGAGAAATTGAATTAATATATTCTCCGGACGTTTATGGAAGTTTGCTTCCTACAGAACCGCCGTAACTTTGAGCTTGGAGGAATGAATAAATCAAACGGAGAAATAAAACATGAGTTCATTACGACAAAGCGTGTACACCTGAATATTCTTGCCTATTTAGGAATGTGAAATTTTTCATAAGGAATGTGTTACACACAGTAGGATATTCTAGAAGATTCCATTCATTATGTTTTCAAGAGAGATTTATGAATTATGAGATAAGTAGTTGAAAAATGCATAGTTATACCTAATAATGAACATTTGAAGAAACATTTAGATTCACTGCTTAGTTTCTGAGTTCCGCATCAAGATATTGAATTTCTAATCGATATATTTCATGGAAATCTATGAATCTTTGCATCACCTCGGAGACGTTACTTCTTGTAAAAGAAACCCCGTTTCTTTCAATTAGATTCATCCATAAAAATAAGACTGAACTATGAACCACTCGATAAATAGCCATATATTATGGAATATATGTTGAGCCGAACTGAGAACCCTGTGGCACTCCGATTGTCAAAAGCTGCTCTTACACAGATTCTCACTAGAAATACATAAGTTATCTTACTCGTGTTTACTAAAATTGACTGAGAAAGCTTAGTATGAAATGAAACTGAATTGGGCATCTTTATAAACTATTTGATGTATGTTAATTTTGGCACCACCAAGGATTACTTCTTGGCGGCCATCCGATCCTTACAATAAATTATGATATACGAAAACTAATTTTGGTACCGAATAGAGCATTTTGTGGCACTTCAAGTTTGATACTAGGCTCTAAAAAAATTCTCATTGAAAACAGTTATTATCTTACCCAAGTTTACTAAATTTGACAGAGATATGCATCACCGCGCAGGGGGCTGTAGATTGACAGTTCATTTTTTTCAACTAAGTACATCTATATATTGACACAAGAAGAATCTAATATTTTCTAATAAATAATAAAAATGATTTTCTAACGGAAATAGTAATTGTGGCACTCCGTAAAGCTCAATTTTGTAATTGTAAATTGAAAATACACTTAAATATAATTTCAGTAATTAAAATATTCACTATATTATATTATAATATTATAAAGTTACCTTTATAGATGAGGAAGAATCAACTGAGTTAATTTGTGTGTATTAAAATGTATATTGTAGTGTGATGAAGACATTGAGTACACTGAAATATACTGAGTATACTGAAATATATAATATTCCCAATTACTCGATATACATAGGTACCACAGTTTTCTAATTGAACAGTTCATACGAGAACCTCGATTACAACAATTATAGTGAAATTGATGCTTAAGAGGCAACCGTAGAATTTGTCATTTTCGGAAGTTCTTGATGAAACTGAAAATTAGTAGTTTCGTCATTATTTAACAATACATACAGAGTCAACGCAGTGTTACCGCCTACGTCACGCGAGTTTCGTTTTACCACCTTAACCATCATAATCATTATTTAATAACAAAAAGATGAGTATCGTTTGACCCATTAAAATTGCGCAATCGAAAAGTGAATACGGTCGTCACGGTTAAAAAAATTTGAAAGCTTCGTATTGCAAAATCTAGGTTAATATCTTCACTTAAATTAGTTGATATTATTGATGTAGATTCATTCAGTAATTTATAGTTAATAAATGTGTATTTCTGTAGAAAAAAACGTAATGTTTCGCAATGTGATTATTGAAACTTGATATGAAATGCGCGATTTCGTAATTATATATTTCGTATGCGCGACCCCATACATGTTGGCATTGTTTTTGTTGATATTGTGGATGCAGAAAACGCACGTTTTTGAATGCACAACCCGGATGAATGCCGCATTGATGTTTTCAGAAATCGCTTGAATGGTTGGATGCGCATTCCAACAAATGCATACAAGTCTCAACGTGTGGAGGCAAATTACCGTGGAGTGTGCGTTTTTAAAGCGGTAGCGGCGGTTAAGTTTATGAAATAATTTGTTACTGCAGTAGGTATTTAAAATAATAAGTTAAATATTTCATGAATTTGTATAATATTAACTAAAAATGTTTGCAGATAGTTTCATCATTATGTCTGACTGCACAACAATGTCCCGAGAATTTCTACGGGAATTTGGGGAGTTGAACAGGGACCTACCCTGCTTGTGGCAGACAAAATCAAAGCACTATTTAGAAAGAAATAAAAAAATTTAAGCATACAAAATATTGATAGAGAAGCTGCAAATCATTCAACCAAATGCTACAAAAAGTACAGTTGTCGCTAAAATCAATAGTCTTCGTGGTGGGTTTCGGAGATAAAATGAAAAAGTTTTTATCTCGAAGAGAAGTGGTACCGTGAGTCTTTCGGAGATATTTAAGTAGTGAATTTTGAATCTTGGTAATTTCTTGCAGTAATTTCTGCAGTTATTGCCAATCTCATCATTGTGTCTTGACGTTTTATTAATGGAATAACCATGTCCAATAGTTACGAATAGGTTTCTTCGTCCATCCTTACGTAATTACGAGAGCCCTCTAGTTCTAACCTCTATTTCTCTGACAGGTGAATGTGTGAGAATTCTTATCGTTTTAGAAACCAACCTTTAGACCACATTCGGCGACGATTTTTATTTTCCTTTTTCTTTGTAGGTACACGCCACTGCTACCAGAGCTAAATATTCCTCCTGCTCGGACATTTGCCCAAATATTTTAGCAGACTGGACAAAACTGTGGTTTTGTACGTACGTGTGTACGCAATCAGGTTGCACGTTATTGGTTGTACGTTTTTGGATGCACGTTGATGTATTAAGACATTGACGTCCGTATGTAGCCCGCCTTGGACCGAATATTTGGGCAAGAATTCTTTGTCAAGGTTGTCATCGTATCGCTGAATCATAGTGAATGAAAAAACAATCTTGCGAAAACTATCTAGTGTTCCTCGGTCTAATAATTTTTCGAGTAAACTTGAATTTAATGAAATCGAACGTGTAATTAAGAGAATCCACCGTCCGATCCCTCTGATTGGATGCGAATGGTATGTTGAAATGAATCACGATGATTATCATTGAAAATTTTTGTTCTATTTAAATGAAAATTTGAATATTTACGTTCTAATCTGGTTCGATAGATCGAGGTAAAACTATTGTGCGCGGCTATTACAAAACACATAATTAGCACTCTGAAATCAATGGTTGCGATGAAAATAACGAAAATCTCTAGGAGAAAACGAGATTATTCAGCTGTATCTACATAAACAGGGAGCAGTAGATGTTTAAATACAAAGTTTTTAGAATATTATTAAAACTATATATAATCAAGAAATTTTCTCAATTAGAATCATATCTTTATTAATTACATTTCTCGTAATAATAATACCTATATCCATTATAAAATATAATGTACATAAAATTCAGTCTTCCATAAATAATTTCTGACTCATTACAATAATTTTATCATTATTAGGTAGACTTTTTTGAATATTTCTGTGAAGTGTACTGCAGTTTGCTGGGCGAAGTATTTGAAACATCGACGTTTTGTTATCGATTGTTAGAAATCACTTTCGATGTTAAATATAAGTAATCAAAATTCTATCAAATAACCAAATTTAGCAACAAAAGCTTTGAACTGTTATTAAGTTAGTTAGGTACGATCTGAACAGCTCTTTTCGAAAGCCGGTGAAACTGTAGCTTCTAAACGAAGTTTGCATGGAAAGCGCCTTTCTAAGCGACTTTTCTTGCAATGTATTCATAAAAATTCTGGAATTTAAATTAACTATTTCTTACAGAATTATTTATTTAGGATATTTTTCTAGAATATTTTTTCTTTGCTCATATTTTCTCTTTTTTTCAAATATTTTTTATTTACTTTTACTTTTTCTTGTAGAATTTACTGATGTTATTTTTGAGAATATGTTTTCATTCGTTTTAAATTTTTGTTACAGAATGTAACTGAGTTACGTTGCATTCATTACAATTTTCACCAAGCATTTTTATATTTGTTAAACTAGCTTGATAATAAACAAAACCAAAAATAGGTAATTTCTATTTCTATTTCTTCTCAATAGAGAATATTAATTTTTTAATGAATACCTACTCACCAACGTTCTAATTTTAAAATCGTTGGTCAAAATCTATGTTTCTATGAATATTGTCAAATGATTGGGACGTGGATATTTGTTCAATTGGATTATCATTATAAGTGTACTTTATTCTAAAATAAAAACTTACTATAATATCGGATAAAACTTACAGGTTTCTGGACAAAAAATGTTTATTATTAATTTATTAACAATGCCGACGTTTCAATGCTACTTGCATCTTTTTCAAGGCTAGTTAATCAATCTAAAAAACAAATAGTTTGAAATACATGGTTAGCATAAACACATAATTTTCAACAAAATTCACGAAATTAAAGTCTACCATCACTGTCATGTAATATGGGAAACCTTGTCCAGAAACCTTTGTCCAGAAAACTGTAAGTTTTATCCGATATTATGATAATGGACGTTACCACAATAAACACTTACTATAATTTTTTTACAACTGAAACGCACCAATCTCAGTCAAATCAATATCAATCAATAAGCGAAACAGCTTTAGAAGTTGATGTTTAACCCCTATATAATATTATAAGTAACAAAAAAGTCAGAGTATGTAATATATGTCTGTTAATTGAAGTGGATGACATGTTCAAATATCACATATAATGAACAAGGCAATTATTCAATAATTTAGAATTATCAAATAATCTTCCAGCTGCACTGCAGAGATCTAATAAGAACGAAACAACTGTATGCAGATCTTGGAGACTTGACATTTTCTACTATTCACTGTTTATTGAGAATGCAGATTTCGCGTCGAGGAATTATATATAACCAGCTCCATTGGAAGATTGTTAGAACATTCTGAGTTATTGAAGAATTTCCTTGTTCAATTTATGTGATATATTAAATTGATTATGGTCAACAAGTATATTTTACATGAATTAATTGTTAGATGACATGTAACGATCGAACAAAGAACGCCATTCAGAAATTGAAAATTTTTGTTGTAGACTTCACAAACTCAGTATAGCTGTTTGAATACGAGTACCTACCTAATATGATCGAAACAGTAATCAATTGTTCTTGAGTTCGCGAGATTTGTCATGTTTTTATTATGAACAATCAAAGTAAAAAAAACGAAACATTTCCAGTGTTGGGGCCCATACAGTCAGCTGACTTGAAAGGTCATTTGATAATTTTCAGTTACCAAATGAATTTTATCACTTATTGAAAATTTAGTCCAAATTCTGGACGAGTTCACTTTGACGTGTAGTTGAAAAAACAGGACAAAATTTATAGAAATTCAGATATGTATACCTAGAAGTCTGCCGTATGTAGTATATATCACCACTGGAGAAAAAGTGTAAGAATTCGCACTTACCTTCGTGGAGGAAATTGTTGTTCGTAGTATTGGCGTGGCTATTCGACACAGGTGTAACGACAGGTTTCCGGTCTTCTCCGGAAAAGAAGGGATGCTTGGCTGTAGTTCTATGTATGCGTTTAGTTTCCGAACGCACATGTTCTCGTACATCAATTCGGATTGTACGTTGTTCGAGAGAGCTCGTTCTTTCTGCTACATCTGAAAAGTTAAAGATACAGTTAAAAGAAAATCTTGGGATTATTTAAACATAGGTATTATATAAGCATATATATATATATATATATATATAAATATATATATATATATATATATATATATACAGTATGTGGCAAATGAAAGGAATAAATTCGTTATTTCGTAAACCGGCTGACTTTAAGGAAAAATCCTGAAACCGGTCGATTTTCTATTTTAAAACGGGACTATTCGTAAGGATACCTTTCTTATTTTTTGACTTCATCTATGCGCAGCCTGGTGACGTCATTCGCTAAAAATTTTAAATGGAAATGTGGGTGTTGTAATACGTTATTTGAAAAGTCATTTGAATACCTATTCAGCCATCAATATGTACAGTAATTGATTTTTGTATTTGTTTGAAAAAATTAATAAAATTTCAGTTTTGACCTTTTTTAAAAATCTAATTACCTTATCAACATCAACGATTGACACTTCGACATAAATTAACTTTCTCTCTAGTGTATGATAGTATTATTGTATCAGACGAATTCAAAAAGTCTTTGTATCTATCAACATGAAGCTGACGAAAACGCAGAATAAATGGAAAAAATTCTAATAATGATTGGTCTGGTGAGATAAAGCACGTACGCAGAAAGAAAGTATGTTACGTTATTTAATAATAAATACTCCCAACCGAGAACCAATTATCACAATCCACTATAAGGCAAAGTTGAGAAGAAATTCAGAGAAACGGGCCATGTCAAAGACCTCCCTAAAGGTAGTAGAAAACCAATATCAGAAAACAAAAAACTAGATGTTCTGTTCAGCCTTTCAAGATAATCCCCCATACCACAGTTTCAGTTGGCAAGTAGCATTAGATAATGACATGGACCATTCAACATTTCATAGAACGCTAAAGAAGGAAAAGTTGCATCCCTACAAAGTAAGTTTAGTACAAGAGCTTATGGAAGATGATTTTGATAAACGAATTGAGTTTTGTAAACTTATGATGGAACAAAAGAACAGAGATCCGATGTTTTTTTAAGAAGGTTAATTTTCTCGGATGAAGCTACATTTCTACTGAAACGGTCATGTCAATCGTCAAACTTATCAGTTCTGGGATACGGAAAATCCACACTGGATGCAAGAGTTACCGTACTCAATACCCAGAGAAAGTTAATGTTTGGGCGGGAATAATAGATGATAGGATTATTCGACAGTACTTTTTCGAAGAAACCTTAACAGGTCCTCGATATTTTGAATTTCTTCAAAACTTCTTGGTACGCCGAATTTGAACCGGCTGTTTCCAAGAAAGAAAAATGATTTATGGCTGCAGGCAATATGGTGCGCCTCCACACTATGCTCAGTCTTGGTGGCCGCAACTATTTGAACAACGTCTTTCCCAAATCGGTGAATTAGGTCGAAGAGGAACCAATAAGAATGAGGGCCTAGGTCAACCGATTTGACTCCATCTTGATTTATGTTTATAGGGATTACTTGAGAATCAAAGTGTACCAAAATAAACCACAAAATATCAATTAACTCTAAGAAAGGATACGTATTGAGGTTGCACAAATAAACTCCGGAAGTTATAGAGAAGGTTCTGAATGAGTTCGCGGCACGTCTTTTCTCATTGTATTTTGAGGCTGAAGGTAAAACAATTTGAGCACTTAATTTAGGTTTCGTTGATTTTAATGAGTAATACAGTATTAAAATAATTTATTGTAATAATAAAATTTGATTAATTTTTAAAACAAATACAAAAATCAATTACGTATAACATATTGATATGGCTGAATAAGTATTCAAAAGGACCTATCAAATAATGTATTACAACACCCACATTTCCATTTAAAAATTTCAGCGATGTGACGTCATCACGGCTCGCATATATGATCGTCAAAAAAATAGAAATGGTATCCTTACCGAATAGCCCGTTTTAAAATAAAAATCGACGGGTTTCAGGATTTTTCCTTCTTAAAGTAGCCGGTTTACGAAAAAACGAATTTATTCCTTTCATTCGCACCATTACCTTACATACATTTAAACAAATTATATAATATATATATATATTATATATATATATATATATATATATATATAAATATATATATATATATATATATATATTGTGGGAAAAAATAACTCCGTAATATAAGGCTGTTTCGAGACTCATACAAGTACTTAAGTGTGACAACCTTCGAATAGTACCAAAGAACGACTTCTCAGTGAAGAAATTGTTTACTAACGTTAAATCTCCGTTTGAAACTGGCATGAGAAGTGATGTTGTGTATTCCATCCCCCATGTTCAGGATGTGATCTGAATTACATAGGTCAAACGTCACAACAACTGAAGAAACGTATTAGTCAACACAAAAGCGACATAAAAATTACAGGAAGAGATGTTTCCTAGAAATGTTTAATATCAGGAGTAGAAGTCTTTCAGTTGAAGCCATTAAAAATGATTGATGATGACAGCTCAAGGTCATAAATCATGGCCGGTCTATTGTTCCTATTGTTTGGGTGCAGGTGTGCGGTCTATTGTTAAGCCAGGTGTTTCTTTTGTTGGGGCCGGTCTATTGTTCCTATTGTTCGAGCCGGTCTATTGTTCCTATTGTGCGGTGCAGTCTTTTGTTAGACCAGGTGTTTGGGGCAGGTGTTCA
>JARQZK010005425.1:0-20884 GCA_030704885.1 Cynegetis impunctata | reverse complement strand
ACAAAAGATTCATGTAGACTCATCAGCTTTTCTGTTCCTCTTTTACGTTTCTTCAAAATTTATATAACCTCAAGTTAGTAAGTAATATTTAACCTTTTTGTAAATGCTATTGTAACTCAAAATTTGTTCTTTTATTATAGATGTCTTGATAAACGAAATGACCATTTCCGAAAGCCGACCATATGACAAAGAGTATTCTTTAACCTAGCCCAACAATTATTCTGACTGCAACCTCTAAAAATTTACAAATAAATTTTTCCCCAACTAGCCAGTCAAAACTACCCTTCTATATATATATATATATATATATATATATATATATATATATATATATATATATATATATATATATATATATATATATATATATATATATATTAAATATTATAAAAGTATAAAACTTTAAAATAAAAACACTTGGCTTATATTTCACAATATAAAAAATCTTTATATACTGTACATAGAAGTAATAAAAAGTCGACATGTTTCGAGCTATGAACTCATTATCTTATTATCAAGACTGAGTCTTGATAATGAGTCGACTTTTTATTACTGCTAAGTACAGTATCTAAAGATTTTTTATATTGTGAAACACAAGCCAAGTGTTTTTATTTTAAAGTTTATACTTTATTCTTTATGATGTTTCACCAAGTGATGTGCGAGAATTCAATCTCAGTTATATAAATATATATATATATATATATATATATATATATTAGTATATATATATATATATATATATATATATATATAATATATATATATATATATATATATATATATATATATATATATATATATATATATATATATATATATATATATATATATATATATATATATATATATCTCGTAGAATCTGATGAAATTATTTTATATTTCAATTTTGTTCATAAAAAAAGTATGGATTTCAACATCAACTTCTCTGATAAAAACTCAGAGCCAATGTTGCATTTCTTTGGAAATAATTTGATTTAAGAAATAACAATGATCCAGCAGATGCTACAAGATACAATATCACTATCGATGCTGTTTTTTGAGACACTTACAAAAACCAATCATAACGAAGATTGATTTCACCGAATAATTTATTATAATAATAAGTTCATATTTTTATTGTAATTAGTAATTAAGTTAAATAATAACGTTAAAAAAAATTATAATTACAATTTTATTATTATTCCTTCATTAATTTTTTTGTTTTCATTTAATTACTCTCATACGTTTTCTCATTTCATTAGTCTCAAACGTACTTAATTTGTTTCATAATATCTGCTATTTGATACATAATATATAGCTAAGGAAACTTCGTTTCAACCGGGTATCCCACGACACTTCCAATCTTTTTTTTTAACTTGAATATGAAGAAGTTGAATAGTGGATGCTGTAGAAGAAATTTTTAATAGTTTTCAGTAGAAATATCAAGCTGATTCTATTCACACCCTACTTACCATGGTAGGTATTTAAATTTTAAGAGTTAAGGATGAAAAGTCTATTAGACAAATTAAAATTTTAGAACATAAATTCTCTATATGTAAATATTCGCATACCAAAAGGTTATAGAGAACAATGCAGTCATTCATATTATATGAAAAATTTTTTATATAAAAACATTGGTAAAGAGATGAAATGAGTAATTTGATTTTGGCATTCTGGCAATGCTGAAAGGCATTTAATATGAATAATCTGACGACGATTCAGTTTCAAACTGCCGCGGGACATTTTTAAATCCACTCGTTAGGTACTAAGTTACTTATTGTTCATTTTACTGATTGTTTCATTATTCCACTATTTTTGGAACAAACATTTTCAAACGACACTTGAGCCTTGAGTACTATAACTAACAAGAATATTTCTAACTTTCTTGTTCCTTCTATCTAAACTGAATACATCCATCGGTTTCTATTAGTAGTATCCATTTATTGCAAATATCCCACGTGCAAGGTGAAATCCAGAGATCGAGGTGCCATCCTTGAAACATACAATCGAATGTCATTCCACAAATCACAGTAAGCTTTCGCTTCGCGATTTAAATGATAAGGAACTGAAGGAAGTGCCGCTGTCTGTGCTAAAGTACTGACAACGAATCAGATACTAGCTACAACGCCCCCGGGCAAATTTCACTTCAAATTTTTAGGTAATATAAATCCATAGCAATTCCAGAAAGCAGAAGAAAACTGAAGTTTCGATAATAATTGTGGTTATGTGTACTTCTCACGAAATTAGAGGAACATTCGTCTGAATACATTTAGCTATTGCTTATTTCTAATAGAGAAATATTGATATAAGTATGTACTCTCTTATGTGTGGTACGGTTATTGAAGTTTTTGAAATGAAATATCTTATCGTATGTTACATTCCAGATACTAGGCGAATACAGCCTAAAATGATAAAACGTAATATAAGCGTAAATCTCCAAAGATCAGCTGTATTCGTTAACATATGCAGGCGGTATGTTTAGTTTCAGAGACGAATGAATTGAATTCGATATGTGAAATTTATGTAAAATTTTTTCTTTTTAATGTACATATCTTCGTGGAAATTTGTTTTGGAAAGTAGAATTGCTTATTCATTACAAAGAACGTATAATTTTGAAGTGGAGAATTGATTCTAATTTTTACAAATAATCTACTATCTATTCGTATAATGATAACCAGGGGTCGGAATGAATAATTAAGGGAAATAAAAATATTTCTCAAATATGTCTATAGCAATCAGATTGTTCTGCTGCATCCCTGTAGTCACGACAAGCGAAGATTCAATGTGATGAAAAGAATAAAAAAGAGGAGATGTGTCGTGGGCAAAACGGAACTGAGTTCCTTTCGCTATATAGTATGTATGAGTCAGGAGCAGGGGCGTAGCTACCGTCGTATATCAGCCGTATCAATGATACGGGGCCCCCGGTCTACAGGGGCTCCTAACGTGCCTACAGAGTTTTCACTTCAGAAATGAGAAAACTCAAAAAAAGCAATCTCTTTTTATCCCGGGTTAAGCGTGCTCCCAAAAGTTGGCAACATCGTACATAGGTTATTGCGGGATTCCCCCGTTTAAGTACACAGAAAATAATAATGAGCCTGATATCAATCACTGCCAATGATTGACCGCATATTCATTATCATAACGTATTTTTCATTAGGACAATGTCCAAAATTTATTGATAATAATGAATTTCTGTGATTGATCAATCAACGATTTTGTTGTTATAATGAAATCTATGTCATTATGATAATGTAATTGAATCATGAATCTAATGAAAAAAGTCATTGTTATTTACATCAGAGCAATGTGAAAAATACATCAAGATAATGACTACTTAGTGATCAATACTATGTACTTTTAATCATCACGACACATTGTCATAATCCCTCTTTTAATAAAGATATGTTCAATAGGCATAACATTAATGATTGAAAACATTAACCTATGTATAGTTCATCATAGCAATGCACTGCGTTTATCACCTAACGTATTTCGGTCATTCGGTCAATGTCCGAGAGCATTGGGACAATGCTTCAAGAATCATGGATTGATGAATTTCTGGCTGCACCCCCACCGTCTCAACGTAAATATGCCAAATTTCCGCCTAATTCGCTATACGAGTATCTATCTAACGCTAACAGCCAAACGGTGAAGTGTTATTTGTGTATAAGTAAATTTTTGTGGAAGCAGCTTCTTTAGAAAGTGGTAAGTACAGTAACTGTATTTTTTGAATCTTGTTAGTTTTTTATAACATTTGAATAAAAGTTACGAAAATACTTTTTGCCAGAATACAATCTCAAAAAAATAAGTAGTTACACTGAACAGTGTTGAAAGAGACGAAAGAATGAAAACATGGCATGTTTCGAGCACTTTTAGTGAAAATATATAAATATAATTGAATTTTGAACAATTTTTATATTATTTCGCGAACTACTATGAATTTTGCTATAAGAAATAGATATGCTCAATAATGGAACTTGTTCTTACATTGTTTTGCTAAATACCCTTGTAAATTCAGTAAATTACTGAAAAGAAAATTGTATTTACAAAAAATCTACTATTTACTAAAATTTGACGGTCTACACTATTTCAACATCATCTTGAAAAATAATCATTTATGCAGGTTGTGACTATACTTGTAAGTGTGATCTGGATCTGAATACAAATCGAAATATTCCAAGCACCTTCATATACATTCAGTATTTACTTTTCCCCAATAAAAATCATGGTCGGACAACTATCTGTATAACAACCCAGAGCGCCCTCCACCAAAGATATTGGAAACCAACAATTCACCGCAGAGATCGAAAATGCAGAAACCCGTCGCTAGAATACAAACTTTCTGACATAAGATGTCTACTTTGCAACTGTGGCGTAGGTATGTTTTTTTTTTAAATTATTGAAGAATTTTCCTTGTTCTCTTTATGTAATATATTAAATTGTCCATGGTCAACTAGTATATTTTTCATGATTTTTAATTTAATCTTGTATAATTTCATGTATTACCTATAACATTCAATATAATATAGCTATAGTTGCAACTAACTATTATAACTTTACTTCTAGATTGATATGGACTCAACCATGAAGAACGAAAATGATAATTTTTTTCTCAAAAACTGTGAAAAAGAAGTGCCAAAATCATTGTTTTTCTGTTCAATGGCAATGTCAAAGACAAGGCGATTGAGTTTTTACTAGGCCCATTGGAAATCGAAAATATCGAGGAAAGTAAGTATCTGCTTGTGTAGATTGTATATTTCAGTGAATGGTGTTCACCCCGTGATGCTAATGTTAGTAGTTCAAAAAGAGCTTGATATTATTATTCTATGTCAGATGGTTGTTTTAGTCACAGGGTTGAAAGAGAACACTTTTTCATTTGTTATGAAATCAAATGACAGCTTCAGAATAATTTGATACATATTTCGTGAACATCATATTCAAATTTCATAACATACTTATTTCATTAAAAAGTAGAGTCCCAATGAAAAAGAAAATCAGTTTTCTAAAATCTGGAATTCACCTTTTTCATTTTCGACCATAATATATTTTTATTTCCAGATGGGCGAGATGAGGCAGCCACCAACAAAGTTGTAAAGAAAGATATTACTGGAAAAATGCATAACAAAAAATTTTCACTTACAGCACTCATTTTTATATCTTGCAAAAACACCACAAGAAATTGAAGAATGGACTTTTTGAATTCGAAGAAAACTTCAATTCAATCTTTTGTGTTCGCAATTGGTGAAGATATAACAAAAATTCAAGGAGAGTATACATACTTCGATCGAATTAGATATAAGTTTTTCAATGTTATAAGAGCTGTTAATAGTTGTTCAAATATTATTTATGTTTCCAATTTAAGTTTTTCTCCAGAAAGTAGTTTTGGTCGTTTATTGAATACTTTTTTTTAAACCTCAATCCAGGAATTGTATACAGTAAAACATATATCTTATGTCAATATTTGAAGAATAAATTGTATTATTCCAATTCAATGAATCTTTTGTGTCTGTTTGTAGTTATCTTTGGAACGAACTCGTTCTACAGTGCCATCATAATTGCTTGGAGCATCATTAGCAATAATATATAGACATTTTTTCTCTATTTGCAATTATATACCTGTCACTATACATATATATATATATATATATATATATATATATATATATATATATATATATATATATATATATATATATATATATATATATATATATATATATATATATATATATATATATATATATATATATATATATATATATATATATATATATATATATATATATATATATATATATATATATAAGTCTAGTCTATTTTATTTATGAAAACAAAAGGTGCAACCTGTAGGCTCAGATCGATGTGTTTTTACATTATATTAACGTCTTCGAACATTGAACGATGTTCGAAAGTCATTGTGCGCATGGCTTAGAATTAATGTATCGGTGATTGAGTCAATGTCCTGAGTTCCTTAATTCAATGACTGCAGTTGATCGGTTGATGTACAGAAAACATTAATATCATGCTGGATGTTGATTGACTGATACACAGTGGTCATTAGTAGACTGTACTTTGTTCTGAAATCCAGGTGATGAAATTAATGCCCCTCGGGGATTGATATAATCACTTGAACATCAAGCAATCAATAATAATACATTGATTCAATGAACTCGAGCATCGGTTGAAAATTGATATCCGAATACATTATCACAATGGTTTTATTCGTTATATTTACGTACGTTTTTCGTTCTGTGTAATTCCCTTAAACGGGGGAATAATTAATGTTATAATTACTTTAGCATCATGTAATCTACTTTTAAGAGGCCATGATTCTGATTCTGGAAATTTTATGTCAATTCTACGTTTACTATCTAACTATGATCCTATTTTAAAAGAACTTCTTTTAAAACTGAAAGGCGAAATAAATTATTCAAGCCCTACGATTCAAAATGAAATTATTAACTTGCTTGGTACCGCAGTTAGGAATAATATTATTCTATAAATTAAAAAAGCTCCATTTCTTGCAATCACATTGGATACAATACAAATCTTGTCAAAAAATGACCAAGTATCTGTAGTTTTTCTATACGTCTCGATAACAGAAAATGATGATAATGTACCTAAAGAATTAAAAATCTGCGAGTTTTTTTTGGGGTTCATAGCAGTATCCGATTGCACTCCGGAAGGACTTAAAACTGAAATTTTAAATACGATTGAAGAATATGGAATTGATTTGTCTAAATGTAGAGGACAGGGTTACGATGGAGCAAATGTTATGTCGGGTATATATCGAGGATTACAAGCTCTTATAAAAGAGCATGCGCCATATGCCGATTATGTTCATTGTGCTGCACATGCATTAAGTTTAATTTTAAACGATGTTGTGAAACGTGTTCTTGAAGTGTAATTTTTTGGATAATTTAGGAAAAATATATACTTTTTTTAGCATTAGTATAAAACGCTGGGCGATGTTGAGTAACCATTCATGTGAAAAATATAAAATTACCCTTAAAAAGGTATGTCCTACTAGATGATCTTCAAAGAACGACGCTTTATTAGCGATAAAGAAAAAATATGTAATAATCATGAAAACTTTGTACCACCTCAATTCAATTTCCACTAAAAAAGATGAACGTGAAGAATGTAAAAATATAATTAATATTTTAGAGAATTATGATGTCTTAGTGCTTGTCACATATTTTTCTTCACTATTTCAAATAATTAATCCTGTTTCTAAAGCTCTACAGCATGAAAATAATGGCTTACAGAACGCTAGTATTTTATTAAGTAATATTTTGAATAGAATGAGCGAAATAAGAAATCAAAATTCATTCAATGTTTTGCTGAATGAGTCCAGAGATTTAGCAAAAGAGTGGGGGGTAACAGCTGTTTTTAAAAATAAAAGGCGAAAGATAATGAAGCTTTTTTTTGATGAGTTATCGGAAGATGAGAGAATGGCAAACTTGGAATCATATTTCAAGGTCAATGTGTACTATTGCTGTTTAGATATATTAATTTCTCAAACTGAACAGAGATTTCAGAGCCTTTGTGACCTGAGTTATATGTTCGAAGTACTACAACCGGAGAAACTCCGAATGTTAGAAAAACTGAAATCGTCTTCAGTTATAGATGATAAATGAATTTGCCGAAAAAAAGCAAGAAAAAGTGTATATTTAATTTGAATTATTTCCTAGCCCAATTTCTAGAAGGAATTGATAACTCATGATCAATAAACATTTATTTTAATTTAACGTAACCATTTTTGTTTTGTTTTTTGTGAGAAATCCTTAATTTGGGCCCTCCCAACTAATTTTGATACAGGACCCCTCCAAGGCACACTACGCCACTGGTTAGGAGCCACTGTGAAATAAATTAACAACAAAAACAATATTTCCATTAGGACCATGTTCAATGTGACATATTTTCTGATAACAATATTACCATAGGAAAGTATAATGGGAATAAGTAATAACTATCGGAAAAATATGTATTATTATGCATAATTACCTAGGTTGATAGTACATAATTCTGTTATATATTATATATATTTTGTTATTTTGCTACAAAGCAAAAATATGTTAGTTTTTAACCGTTTTTCTTGTCTCCTGTAAAATATACTTTTATGGACTTAAGAACTTTTCATATGACGGTGACGATATATATATATATATATATATATATATATATATATATATATATATATATATATATATATGTGTGTGTGTGTGTGTGTGTGTGTGTGTGTGCAGTGGCGGATTTACCAGCAGGCTGAGTAGGATGGAGCCTAGGGGGCAAATTTGGTGCCAAAATTTTCAACTGCCCGCTACAAAAATCAAAAATTTTCAAAAATTGGGAAGTTATTGTTGTCACCTCGAATTCCGAAAATCGTGTTTTCTTAAGATCACGACCTTCTGAGATACTAGAAAGCCATTACGACTATTTTTACGATAATATTTGTATAGCTGTATGTATATAATATGTGTATATTAACCTCTTATAACCTTTGAACAGGTCAGCCGATCGCAATGAAGAATGCGGCATTCTAAACGATTTGGCCCTGTCGAATTTGAGAAATCGCGAAAATAAATTTTTTTTTAAATACCTCTCAGACTACCAAACCGATCAATCTCAAAATATACTCAGCTCTTTTCTTTATCGAACTGCGTCGATTCACCCAAAGAGCATAAAAATCGGTTGATCTATTCGGGAGATATCGTTGTCGAAAAAATTTCAAAAAATCTGAAAACCCTGCCGGCTGTTCCTGTAACTTCCCGCTATTTTTGAAATAAAAGCGCTTGTAAATCTACCTGGTAGTTAATTTTTAAGCTCAAAAATGAGACTTTTAATTCTTTTTGTGAGATCTACCTGGAGCCAAAAAAAGCTAAACGCCTTAGCACTTTTGTACATAGAGTCAGAACTAATGAACAAGATATCATACGACGATATAATTGATGATTTTGCGAATAACAACTTGCGCAAAAAGTACTGCAAAACTTTATAACTTAGTTAATTGAATTTCATCGTCATCATCAACAAGATAATTGAATATATTGTGTTTAAACTGTAAGTGAGCGCAATAAAAATTGTTTAATTAGGTACGTTCATCGAATGTACGTTATTAAGTAAGCAGTATTACCCCGCCTTATTAGTGAAACACGTACATGATTGAGCTTTCATTATCTCAGAAATATTTCTTGTGCAATCCTACCTAAATCGTTGCATTGTAAAAATAATCTAGGAACTGACACATCGACCTAATTACAAGAAAAAAGTGGTGTAATTAGGACGATAGTACAAAAATCATAAAGTTCCAATTTCATTGACAAAAAAAAATGTAATCAAAATGATTGTGAACTAGAGTATCGAATTGTATAGAGGTCAGTAGGGACGGCAAAATTTGAATAGCCTACTAGCGGAAAATATCTAAATCCGCCACTGTATAGGTAGGTAACCAATTATCTTAATCAAAATCATAAGTAATAAAGTATAAACTTTAAAATAAAAACACTTGGCTTATGTTTCACAATATAAAAAAAAAATCTTTAGATACTGTACTTAGCAGTAATAAAAAGTCGACATGTTTCGAGCTATGAACTCATTATCAAGACTGACTACAGGAGAGTATTGCATCGTAATTTATAAAACAGACAAAAGCAAAGGTGATACCTGAAAATCAATTTGTTCGTTTACAAGGGGTAATTGACTATTATGGGCGGAACTTATTTCGATAATTTCGAGAAGGTCAAGACGTTTACCCTTGTTACCTGAATGTAACAATTTGGTTTTGTTGAAATCCAGGAAGTGATTGAATTTTATACAATGTTCAGAGAAGCCAGTGGTATTTTTGTTTTGTAAAATTGACTTTTTATGTTCTTCAACACGAATATTTATATTCCTTCCTGTCTGTCCAATATAGAAAGCAGGACATTCGTCGCAAAATATTTTGTAAATACCACTGTTTTCTCCGATGTTAGATTTTTCTTTATTATTGACCAACAATGACTTCAAGTTTCTTTTATTTGTACAAATTGTTTTAACGTTAATTTTCGATAGTCTGTTACAAATTTTGCTACTCAAATTAGGCACATAATTTATTGGGAAGTATTTTTGTTCTTCATTAATATTTTGCGTGGGGTATATTGAATGCAACAGATACTTTATTCGTTTTTTCCCAATGAGCTTGTCGATAAGACTTTCATTGTAACCGTTATTGATGGCTAATAATTTAATTGTATTAACTTCAGTTTGAAAATTTGTTTCCGATAATGGAATCGTGAACAACCTATGTATGAACGAATGAAAAGCACTGAGTTTTATTTTAATGTGTTGGTTACTGTCGCTGTGAATTAAAGTATCTGTGAAGGTTGGTTTTCTATAAATGTTGAAAGTAAGAGAATTCAAATTCCTAGCAATCTGAACGTCTAAGAAATTCAAGGTACCGTTTTCGTTTTCTACTTCTTTTGTAAATTGAATCGAGTTGAAGAAAGTATTTATATATTTAAGGAAATTATCTAACTGCCTATCTGTACCGGTCCAAATACAAAAAATATCATCTACATAACGTCTCCATAATAAAACGTTAGTAATTAAATTATTATCAGTATTGGAAATTTTTTCTTCTAAGTTATTCATGAAAATTTCACTCAACAAAGGCGATAACGGTGAGCCCATCATGAGTAATCTATAATCAATAACCAATGTTAATTTAAAAAATTTCACGAACATTACTATACTTGAAAAGAGAAATATTATATATTGAATTTATATATAATATGAAAATAAATATGCTGCTCACAAGGAAAGAATCGCCTTCCAAAACACATATCTATCAATACGCATACACCATGAGAGTTTTACTCTTACAATTAGAGTGTTATTCTAACCGTACTGCTTCTCATTTCTAGGCCTAACTATAGTTCGCCAATTTTTTGGTGTGTAACATACGATTAGGTATATACTTCGTTTCAAAAGTGTCAATCGATCAACGATACAAAATCAATGATTTCTGCATCTTTCGATGGAACCTGGTTTGATTTATTGATGACTTTGCAAGTAAGAAGGCTGGAAGGGTTATATTTTCATAAATTGAAAGAAACTCGTGAGCAGCAAAGCTCCATCACTACAGTCGTATTTTTCACGCGAAATGCATCGCGTTGAGATGCGATTCCAATTTCGATTTTTCGATTGAATTATATTTTGAAAAATCACGCTTATAGCAAACCGAAGAAATAAAAGAAAATAATTTATTTCAATGAAAAATATTTATTCGCATAGACATGAAAAATGTTTCGAAAATCGTGGTCTAGGAGGTCTAAAACGGATGCAAAAACTACTCCCGCACGTGACTGCTTTCCTTCGATACAGTGCAATAGTGTGTATTGTATGTAGGGTTGCCATCACCTAAATTGCCGATGCCGGACAAAAATTTTAAAAACCCCGGACATTTCTGTGAAATTTTGTTTTTCCCCGGACACCCCGTAATTTTTTTTTTTTAATAAAATAAATCATCGTTTAAATTTTAATTTTTCAATTTATTCAAACTTTAAATCGCTTGTTTGCCATATAAACAGAACAACAAAAAACAAATAAAATTCTATTATAAACAGTTTACATTTTTTTCCTTTTTTTTTGGTATCATCAAATAAAAAACAACTCACGACGATAATTTTTGGTCGATCAAAAATCAAATAGACTAGATTCTACATTGTAATAACAAATTTTAGGATAGGTCATCTAGTTCGGTTAGATAACTTAGGTACCCAAATGTCTAAATTATTTATTAACTATAAATCAAAAGTAAGTAACAAATTTTAATTTTAACGAGATCAAGTTCTTTTTACTAATTCAACTCAACTTGGAATTTTTCAGTCTTGCCAATTTTTCCCAAAATGTCTTTATTTTTCATCATAAATTTGTAAAAGTCCGAGCAACTCAAGTCTTCAAAATTATACTTTATTTTGATCAAAGAAGAAAGCGTATGTGTATTTAGCAAATTTCTCTCCTTCCTCTATTGCTGCGACCCTATGTTACTATGCAATTTTGAGCAGATTAGAATATAGATGCTTCGAAAAAATTCGGCCACAACTGGTTTGCATTTAATAGATCATCTCCGTTACTGACACTCAAGCTTCACGCATATTTTGAAAGCCCCGTCCGGACGACTCCCGGACGCCCCCTAAACTAGGACAAATCCGGGGAAACCCGGACGGATGGTAACCCTAATTGTATGGGATAAAATACGACTTAATTACTCAATAGGAAGAATACCTTTTATTTTGACGTCGTAGGAAATGTTCAGGTTTAAGTTAGTCTTTGTTTTGATTACTCTATAATAAAATCGTAAATTCATCAAAAATATTTATTTCGGAAATGTTTCCACTAACTTGTGTTAAATTTAGAAGCACCTACTATAAACAGTGCTTCAAAAGATAATGCATTACTGTGCTGAAGAACCTAATAATCAGGTGAGTTTTCGTTGTAAAATAACCTGCAAATTCAAATTTCTAATTTAACTTCAACTGAGAGCTGGGTGGGATGTACCGGAATTTAGGGACCCAGACCCCAGACCCGTCAGTTGCCCAGGGGCCCGAGCATCCTGTCACCGGGCCTGTTGGTTACTTACTTTCATGCATCTAATTTGTAACGTTATATCTTCCCGCCACTGATTGGAAAACGACCATGAATGCATTAAACATGAAACAAATAAATTCAAATAGACAATTTCGTATATTATCCATGGAAATTTATGTCGATTCCTCTCGAATTTATGTTCGAAACTGAAGTTGTTTGTCTGAGAATTTCGAATGAATAACGTCGTTCGAGTAAAAATGTTATTCGAACTTTATTTATGAATAGATTTAACCGGCCCGCGATAACGCACTCTATAATTCCAAAATCAATTATGTGGATTTATATGTGCTTACGTTATATTGATGAGACTATGGTTTTCTGAGTTGTGTGGGTGTGCCACACAAACTTTCGTAACGCGGTTTGTACTAATGATTACCAGATTGAGGGACCAGGTAGACATGATTTGACCATTTAGATGATCGTATATTTTACATTTTAAGATCACTGAATGGCTTTATTACAGACTCGTCTCGATGGACACTTGTTAAAGAGCGGAAGAGCAATGCGGTAATATGACCAACTCAAGTCGTTCCAATTTCTTCATCCATAAGTGGCTGGATTTGAATATAATATAGCCATTTATAAGTAGGTAAGTTTGAAGTTTCACAGGTTTTATTGATAGTTAGAAATGAAATATCATTCTAAGGAACAGATGCTTTCTACAAAATTCATTAAACAGTCTCAGAATTGATATTTCAGTTGAATGACGTGAACAAAGGAATATTATTCATGTGAATACATATATATATATATATATATATATATATATATATATATATATATATATATGTATATACAGATCTCCCGTAAGGACTACTGGCGCCTGTGTGCAAATAAGGATTTTGGCGCCCCTTAAGGCATTTTGGATCATATTTTTTTCTTTATTTTTGGAAGGTAGGAAGGTGCTTGAAATAAAGCAAAAAACTGAACGTCAGAAGTCTAATGGGGTACAGAGCCGTTGTTTATAAATACAAGAATATAACCCAAAACTAAAAATCAAAACTTTTTTAGGAACAAATAACAGAAATATTGCCTTATGTCTGCATATACGTGTAAGTACTACTTAGATATTTTAAAAATATGCAATATGCAGATACTTCTGATGAAAAATACCTAGGTAACTTCGTTATGAAATCAAAAATGATAGCTGATCGCTAGGTACAATAGAAAAATTAAAAATAGCTATTGTAGTAGCGATATTTTGCGAGACTTCATTAATTACATCGATAAAATTTATACAGATAATGTCAGAAGAAATGCAACGTTTTAAAAGATCGCTGTCATTTAATTTGAATATGTCGCTAAAAAATCCGAAAATATTATCATACTCATTATTATTTTGGAGAGCTTAAAGTTTGATCTATAATTTCTAAGAAAAATCTAATTATAAAGGCTGTTTTTGGATCATGAGTGGTCTCATCTCGATGTTCATAGTCAAACAGTTTTGGTTTAAATTTCCCCCCTGACCGTTTTAAACCCTGGGTTTTGGCGCCCCTAAAGGATGGCGCGTGCATTGCACACTTTGCACATATAGTAGCGGGGGCCCTCTCTTTCTCTCTCTCTCTCTCTCTCTATATATATATATATATATATATATATATATATATATATATATATATATATATATATATATATATATATACATATATATATATATATATATATATATATATATATATATATAGAGTGTATATATATATATATATATATATATATATATATATATATATATAGGGGAGAGGAGGGTAAGATGGAGAGGGAGGGTAAGATGGTTATCTCGAATTTCTATGTTATGGAACTAAGTGGCAGCACTTGTTGGGCACGGTATAATGTCTGTGATACTTCTCTATTATCTGCAGTATTATAGCGCGGCTTGCTTTTCGTTTTTCAGTGACCATTAGGAATTTTTTTTTTACCGACTTGACGCAATAAATTTTTATTTTATGTTATTAGAGGATTCTTCGTAATTGGTTAGTATTTTTATAGAATTTTCTGCATTATTTCGTAACAGCGTTTATTAAGGTACGGAATGTATTTACAGTAGTCTGAAAATTTATTTTTGAACGAAAATTTTCACGCTTTTGTGAAAAGAGTACGTCGTCGGGTAAGATGGAGACGTAGGTAGGTGGATAAGATGGTGATCTCCATCTTACCCTTCAAGACACTCATCTTCAACTACTCAGTTTATCGCCGAGCCATCTAATTCTATCTTTATTTTGCCAACTGCCTCAAAGAAAAAATGCACAAAACCAAAGCAAAAACCTCTATCATTATATGCTACGAGTACACCATTCAAAAACTACTCAATAATGCAGAAGCAAAAAAATCGGCCACGTGCGAGTCGGATTCGCGCACGAAGGATTGACTATGCCCCCCATGAATATCTATTTTATTTTAATTTTATTATTTATTATCAAAGTAAAAATACAACTGAGTAATTTGTGAATGGTTCAAGTGCCTACCTGTTGCTATTATTGATATCGAGCAAAAAAGGGCAAAAAAATCGCGTTTGTTGTATGGGAGCCCCCATTAAATATTTATTTTATTTTTTTGATAGCGGCAACAGGATTACATAATTTGTGAAAACTTCAACTGTCTAGCTATCGCGGTTCTTAAGATACAGCCTGGTGACAGACAGACGAACAGACAGACCAACAGAAGTCTTGGATTTGTGATTTTTGTTCCTGAGCAATTAAACGCTATTAATTTCAATGCTTTTTCTTTCATATAGGCCCAATTATAGTCTTATATCAGTCAGAAATGTTAGTCGCCATTTTACCCTCCAGCAGTATTCATCTTACCCGCAGTAGCCGCTAAAATGGCGACTTTGACATAGGTGTCCAAAAATTTAAAAACATAGTGAATGTCTGGGTTTTTAGCTCTACAAAAATTATCCTGTATTACTGAAATTCAGGCGATACCAGTACATCAAAAGGATTCATATTTTCACTATAATTGGGGCTGAAAATAAATAAAATCCCTTAGGGTCTCCATCTTATCCTCCTCACCCCTATATACATATATAGGTATATTATTTATTTGAATTGTTGTTGCCTGTGAACTATTTTCAACTTTTTGATAATTATTAGCAATAACAGGCTTGATGAATCTCAGAATCTCAAAAAAATCGATTTTATTAAAAAGTTGACGTTTCGCCACGACATTCGTGGCTTTATCAAAACTTTTTTTTTTTGAGATTCACCAAGCCTGTTAATGCTAAAAATTATCAAAAAGTTATATAGGTATATATATATATATATATATATATATATATATATATATATATATATATATATATATATATATATATAACTGAGATTGAATTCTCGCACATCACTTGGTGAAATATCATAAAGAATAAAGTATAAACTTTAAAATAAAAACACTTGGCTTATGTTTCACAATATCAAAAATATTTAGATACTGTATTTAGCAGTAACGAAAAGTCGACATGTTTCGAGTTATGAACTCATTATCAAGACTGTATATAAGACTATATATATATATATATATATATATATATATATATATATATATATATATATATATATATATATATATATATATATATATATATATATATATATATATATATATATATATATATATATATATATATATATTGTAACGTTATGAAATACTGTCCACTGACTAAACCAAATTTCAGCTGATACTAACCAGTAAAGAAGAAGATTCGATTCCTAGCGTCAGTTTAAATTGTAGAGGGGATAAAAATTGTTTGAAGCCAATGAATAATGCTCAGCGGAGCCTAGTTTTCTTTTCGATTTTTGACGCTGTAGAATTAATACCTACGACGAGATTATATTGTAGAGTTTTTAGTTTTACCTAAATAAAATAAATTTTTCTTAAATATCGTTTGCACTAGGAAGCGCAAGACCCCAAGAGCCTACAAAATGACCCCAGGAGCCTACAAAAATACCCTAGGAGTATAAAAAGGAGTTTTTATTTTATTAAAGGCCCTTCGAAAAGCAATTAAATATCCCAGAAAAAATAAGCAGGAGTCCGAAAGACCCTAGGAATTGGAACACCAGCGATGACTATTAAAATAACGACCTCGATATTTATTTAAAAAGTTTATTCATTCTAATATATATTAATTTATTTCAATTTTATATAAATTCTGTAAATAGTTCTTAACTCAATCTGCCCGATGATGGTCTAGTGACCGAAATTGGAATCGCAGTGTTATATTTTTTTAAATATTTTCATGATAATAAACGTAGTAAATTCAAATTTAGTTATTGTTCATCAAAGTTCTGTAATCTTACAATCAAATAGTTTATCAAGCTTTAATAGAATTTTTAACAACTTTTTTGAATTTGTTTCTTTGTCTGTATTGAGATAAATCAGGGTAATAGTTATAAAAAAAAATAACGAGAAGTTTCCAATTTTTGGACTAGCCGGAGCATACATTTCAAGTATACTATCATTTGGGATATATGAGATGAGTGTTTATACAAATCATTAACTAAATCTTCCAAATTCCTGAATAAGTTATTATAAATTTCTCTATTTAAACACCAGTAAATTACTGGTACATATCAAATTCATCACCAGGGGATCCTGTAATATGCCGAAAAACGCTGTAACACACACGGGTGATGATATCTCAAGTCGAATATCTGAGGAGATTTTCTTTTTGATTGCACAGAGCGATCAACACATTTTCGACATGGGTGGTACTTTATAACGGAAACCAATAAATGGGCTTTGAATAAAATCACATATCTACTTATTTTTCTAATGTTTAAGTATCACTGTAATATAAGCTAGAACGCTTATAATCTATTCTAGATGGGGATGTGAGTTGAGACATTAAAAATTTTACTGCTTCATATTTTATTGGGATGCTATCAAAAATAAATATCGTAAACCATATTAGATGTCATACTATAGCGTTATAATCGTGACATAAATATAAATTTTAAACTTATCATTTCTGCTATTTCTGGTACCATCGAATGGTACAATGAACGAAATATGGTATCTAGTGAAACGTTTATTTTAATTCTAAATTTGCAACAACTAAGTTGAATAGAATTTAATATTAATAAGGGGAGTAATAACTTATTCGAAAACTAGTACAGTCTTGAATTATACAGAACTTTGAAATCAAGGTTGTGTCATCTTATTTCTATCGATGTTATTCTTTTTAATGGAAATATATAAGTATATTTAATATACGAAGATAATATAGCAGAAGAACCAGTGATATAATTTCCTCTCGTTTATATATTAGTGATTCATTAATTTTTAAATTAGTCAATATTATTATATTATTAAAAACATAATTTTTTTATATCCTAGCAAATAATAACAGAGAATGAATAATGGAGCAAGTATCGGCCTCATCGAATAATAATACAGATAATGAAATGATTATACTGCTCTGAGTTATTTCACCAAAATACAAATTGAAATTCTTGTGATCCACTATCTACTATTACATTAAAGTTCAATGAGTTATGTGAATAAAAATTAATTGATTAAATATTAAATGAAAACTTATGTAATTTCTTTTTACTTTAATCAAATTCAAACGAAGTTTCAGTGTTGAATTCGTTTTCAATTATATAAATTACTGAGAAAAATCATTATTCATTGATATAATAGTATTAATGTTGGACTCATGTTTTGATTAATTCGTTATTTTTATGGTGTTTTCAATATGTCCCAAGAACGGTCTCATCATTAATGTTATATTTCATACCTCAATTATAATATCTCTCAAAAAATTCTTATGTAATTGAGTGAAATGATAATATGAGATTAATCTATGTATATATATATATATATATATATATATATATATATATATATATATATATATATATATATATATATATATATATATATATATATATATATATATATATATATATATATATATATATATATATATATATATATATATATATATATATATATATATATATATAGAGTGACGTAGTGGAAATGATGAGCAAAAAATTCAGGGAAGAATTCTAGACCAAAAATAAATGGTACCACTTTCCATAAAATTTTTTCGAGAATTGATTTTCAACGTAGTTACAGGGTGTTAAAGTTAGATTTAGTTTACAGTTTTTTTGCACTACGTTGTGCCACGCTCATAATATTTTGACGAAATCTCGTATTTGGGACTTTATCGGGACCAGGAAAACAAATTTAACCAACGTATTTTCTAATTTTGTAAAGGGCGCCACATACGAGCCTGTATTTTCATTTGAATTGTCCCTACTTATTTTATGGTACACTGTATGAGAGTTTTGACTGAATATTTTTATTCGCCTAACCTTCTGACATAAAAAAAGTATAATTATATATTGTTGCGATAAATCTTACCGTTTTCGAGAAAAACGCTAAAATAACATTGCTTGCATGTGATGAATACGAAATCCTTTCTACGGCAACCACAGCGCATGTTTCCAAAGGATGCTATGTTTGAGGTTGAAAATAAATTAAAAGGATTTTGTATTCATCACATGCAAGCAATGCTTTTTCAGCGTTTTTCTCGAAAACGGTAACATTTATCGAAACAAAAGTGGTATACTTTTTTATGTCAGAAGGTAAGGAGAAAAAACATTTTGAGTCAAAAGTTGCAAACAGTGTAACACAAAAAAGTTGGGACCATATAAATGAAAGTATAGGCTCGTATGTGGTATACTATGTAACTACGTTAATAATCAATTTTCGAAAAAATGTTATAGGAAGAGGTACCATTTACTTTCGGTCTGGAATTCTCCGCAGAACTTTTTGCTCATCATTTCCGGATACCCTGTGTATATGTATATATATATATATATTTATTTATATATATATATATATTTATATATATATATATATATATATATATATATATATATATATATATATATATATATATATATATATATATATATGAAGAAGGTGTTTGTGTGCATTTGTAAGTGGGAGTTTTCTCTTGGTCGGTGGAAGTGGATTCCTTTCTTTTTCTAGCACATCATATGACGTAGCTAATCTGGTGGTTGTAATGCATGACGTTGAGTGTATATCTGTGTGACAATGATGAGGACTTCTCTGGAATATTCTAGATATTTCAAGATTATATTCAAATATAATTATGTGTTCTAGCATATTATAGAACAAGAAATTTCGATCGTTGAAGGTATATAAGCCGAAGTTCATTTCTTTATTGTCAGTCAAGTCTCATCTATGATCAACAGATCTTTAACAAGCGAAGCTAAACTGATTCTATTACTAATGAGCATACGATGTATTTTGATTCAGGCAACGCCAATTTTCGATAGTTATAAAATGAAAATGTTATAAATCTAATTCTACATACGAATCCGTTTTAATCTAATAACATAAAAATACAACAATCATTTTATTATCTATCCTTATAATTGAACAGTCTTCTCAATGTAATGAATATAGAAATTTGGGTTCTCTATCTCATTTAAGCCTTTAAAGTCTCCATATATTTCATGGTTACTATTTCCGCCAAATTTTGCAAGTAATATTTCATTGAACACCTTCAGTCTATGAGGATAGTTCGACAATCGAAACTCACTAGAAAAATAATGACCTAGAATTAGTTTCAAATAACTCCAATATATAAAGAAATTTCACCTGATAGTATTGTCCTTTCTTGAGTCATTTTTTCCAAAAGATGATGTGGTGTCTACTAAATGGTCAAATATGAGTAAAGCTGGTTCACCAGCATTATACATAACTGTGGTTTTTATGTCGATCATGTGATTGCTCTGAAATACAAAAAAAACAAGAGAAGTTATTTTTCTCAAAAAAAATCATGTAGTTCCACAAAAAATTACCAAACTAATAGTTATTAACGCCTCAAAAGCGTAATTCCATGAGAGATTTCATATTGCCAGATTACCTACTATAATCGTTTTCATAGTTGTTAATCATATAGGATAAACTAATAGCAGAATAGTAGGGAATTACAAAGTCCTTTTGAAATTTTCCATTATTCAGTTAAAGTAAACACGTTATCAATAAATTGATAAATATTATTTCAGTTAAAAGTATAATAAATTAAAAAAGTAATTCATGTCGAATGATGAGAGAATGACGAAATAATTAATCTTATATAATACTGATAACATCTCTGGAATTCTGTGTTTGTCTGTAATATTCATGGATTCGATTGTTCCAATAATTTATGAAAACTATCAATCGTTATTTTATACTCACATTATAATAAATACTTTTAGCAACTGTTTTTCCTGTCGCCATTATATTATCAAAATTT
>JARQZK010005424.1:0-20964 GCA_030704885.1 Cynegetis impunctata | reverse complement strand
CAGATAAAAATATCTCAACTTTTGTTTAGTTCTGTTGAGTTTCCTTGCGGAAAATATTTTTCCGCACTCGGCTGCTTCACCGAACTCCGCTACGCGTCGTTCGGTGAACGGCAGACTTGTGCGGAAAAATTCAATTTCCGCACTTGTTAGGTAAATAGCTATTCCATTCTATAGTTTGATCGAGAACTCTGTTCTTTCATTATTGACATTATTTCGGTAATAAGTAATTCAGGGTCAGCCAGATTTGGAAAAATCATAGAAAACGATAATTGACATCACTACTTTAGCGGTCATTAACAATAATATGATTCTTCCTTTTCTAACAACACTACCGTTTTTTTTTGATGTTTTTGGTGGATTTATCCTACCCCTTCCCCTCTAAACTTTTTTGTGAAATGAGGGTGCGAATTCTTCTCATAATTATTGGTCAGTCTGTAATCTCCATTTTCTCCAAAAATTTTACCACTATCATATATTAATCTATTCATATGTTATGAAATAGGTATCTTAGTTTCTTGATCTAAAGAAATTGTTTTTTTTTTTTATTTCAACGAAAGTAATTTATAATTGTTTGTTGTACCTATGTATATCGAGACATTGTATTGGATGAGTCAATATATATTTACCATTAGTAGTGTTCATTTTAAATAATTTATAAATGGGGTATTCATAAGTTCGTCAACAATATCAAATAAAGTTATAGAAATGATTACAAAAGGTTTCTGGTGATCTATTTCATGATCCAAATAAAATCAAACAAATTTGAGAAGTAGTCTGGTAACTTAAAATAATATTTTATTTATTGAGTTTGAGCAGCAGACTTACGCCATCAAGTGCGTAGTTTCCTCTTTTTTTTACATATGAATTCTTAACGCTACAAGTCAATGTGCAGGGGCTGAAGAGACGCACATAGCTTGAAACAAGATGAAATTTCTACCTAAGAATGCCAGAAGTAGAGGGGCTGTGCATAAACTTCAAATAAAAATTTAGATTTTGCTGCTACTTAGTTAATACTGAAAATTGGAATTCACACAAATGAGATGTAGCAAATTAGAATGATATTTTGAAACCTTTTTTGGCTATCATGGGATAATGGTATCCAATGTTATTCCAAAATGAATGGATTTTTCAAAATAATTTGAAATTGAATCTGGATTATTAGAAAGCTAAACTTGTTCTTCCTCTTCATTCAAAGTTAATTCAGATACAAGTATATATCTAAATTTCAATGAGTTCAATATTATTTATTTCGGCCTTTGCATACTTGAATTTATGTTGTAAAAAATAACAAAAATGTTTGATAATTAAGTTAGTTTAGCACAACATATTTGATCTTTCAACGAATGAACAAAATCATAATGATTATTTTGATGAAACAATATTTTTATTTCGTCACTTAGTTCCAGCACACGAGATAAAACTTTTCCTCTGGACAATTACCTTACTTTCGTATGCAGTAACAATATATATATATATATATATATATATATATATATATATATATATATATATATATATATATATATAATAAATAAAAGACTTTTTTGATTTTATATAATCAAATTTTAACACATTGTTCCAGAACTATTTTCAATTCTGCTTGCAAATATTTTGTAGGAAGTGTGCAAAATGTGATACAAATCCTTTTAGATGTTCAGATGTTCAGTCATAGCTAGAGCACCATCTGTTCAAATGAAAATACATGAATACGACGAAACTTTAATTTCTTCTAAATATGAGCGAATTACATATATATATATATATATATATATATATATATATATATATATATATATATATATATATATATATATATATATATATATTTATATATACAAAGAGGAGATTTATCGCGGGGAAATAGTATATAAAACAAAAGCAAAATTATCGGTTTAGCCCGCATATGTCGAAGCAGCCGTTGACACGTGTTTCGGACTCATTGGTCCTCACCAGAACGGCGTAGCCAAGTATGCGATGGAAAACCGAAGCAAAGGATTCTGCTTGTTGTTGCTGTTTCATTTCCAGGTTTTCCATCGCATACTTGGCTACGCCGTTCTGATGAGGACCAATGAGTCCGAAACACGTGTCAACGGCTGCTTCGACATATGCGGGCTAGACCGATAATTTTGCTTTTGTTTTATTTATATATATATATATATATATATATATATATATATATATATATATATATATATTATATATATATATATATATATATATATATATATATATATATATATATATATATATATATTATATATATATATATATATATATATATATATATTATATATATATATATATATATATATATATATATATATATAAATATATATATATATATATATATATATATATTTATATATATATATATATATATATATATATATATATATATATATATATATATATATATATATATATATATATATATATATATATATATATATATATATATATTGATCAAGTAAAAACTTTCAACGAAGTTGAGATTCTTCAAATTCAAAGAACGCAATCAAGGAATAATGAAAATTAAGCGAAAACTCTCAGGAGTAAGATATACAAAAAATCAAAAATCACCAATATAGAATGCAATCAGAAATAGTTGTTATTCTGATGAATAATTTCATGTCATCATCATTTTTCAAAAAAACGGTTGAGCAGCAGAGTTCAGTCAGTGAGGTCGTACTCCTTTATCTTTTTGCTACATACTGAATCTTAATCCCTAAGTCGATTTGGCGACGTACAAAGCTTGAATGCCTGCAAAAACGTATGAAAAATATCTGAAGCCCTCCGATATCTTCTCCCTAACATCTGCACAAATGTTTATCCTTCTAACTGGTTTTGGAGATTCTTGTAAAGATGTGCAATGCTTGAAAATCTTCAAAAACACTTAAAATTCCAACAAAAAAATGAGGCAGTGCAAGAAATCATTTGAATCTCCTAATGTGCACTTTTTTTTAACTCAATCAGCAAAAGCTGTGGAGTTGCGCAAAATCACAAAAACCTCGAAAAAACATGAAATCTCCACATTAAACTGGCGAAAGTTAAGTGAAACAGTTGAAACACTGCCGTTCACTTCCCTCACATCAACTCATTCCACGTGAGAAATTTCAACTATCTAATTCAATTAGCTGTGGAGATGCACAAATCTCCAAACACTACGATCATAAACAGAAATCTCTACATTGAAATGGCGTCGAATGAGGCGTTTGGAGGGGTCTGGGGTTATAAAAATCATTCAAAAACTATTTTTTTTTTCGTCCATGCATCCTCCAAATAGCGCTAGGAATCTAAATTCCGGATATGTTGTAGATCGTTAGACATTCAAAGTTATCTAGAAAACCATGTTTCATTACATCAAGGTAATTCATGAAACAAACTGAAACTACTTGAACTCAATTATTTTCGCTTAGTATCAAAGGGCTTCTTTGCCAATGTTGATTCGCATGACCAAGAGAAATTCGCACGCAAAATTTGATATGACCATTCATGACAACAAATGAAAAGAAATTAGGTAGAGCTGAATAATTCACTAGGGCCAAGATTGAATTTATTTCAGATATCGGAAAACTATACAATTTTTAGTTATCAGACTATTTTTCAAGCATGTATTTTCATCGAAAATAATATACGATTGCACTGTATCGAAAGTCAACAGTGAGGTGCTTTGGAATTCATTTTATGCCTCCTGGGCCACATTTGTTGATGTTTTATTGATGTATGTTCATTTGTTTACATATGCCGAACTGATCATTGTTTTGAGCAGCGAAATCTATTCATAGAAGACGTAACACTGAATCCGAATCGATGTGCTTTGGAGAGTCAGGCTAACTATTTTGGCTTTTCATTATATTTTCAAGAGACCAAAATATTATATAGAACAACTTACCTATACAAGAAAATTGTGACATATTTCTCAACAAGAGAACAGTGTCAACAATAGAACAGGTATATGTGGTTTGAGTGCTATATATAATGTAATTCAGATTAGAGGAGATGAGTTGCTCACTTTTTATAGATAGTTGCCCTTGTATGTTACTTAGTCATTGTTCGTAGGCTGTGTCCCAATTTGGAAGGAAAGTTCCAGAGGTTATTCTGTCCTTGATTTATTTGTACATTCTAATTTAATGATTTCGTATGAAGTAGTACTATTTTCATGCTATTTGATAATTTATTTTGTATTGCAAGTTTCAAGTATGCCTGTTATTGCCTACACTTTTTTTTTATTGGAATTTTGTCAAAATGTAGGTCCATTGATTATGTTGTACTTATTATAGCAGTAATCAGTATATTATATATATATATATATATATATATATATATATATATATATATATATATATATATATATATATATATATATATATATATATATATATATATATATATATATATATATATATATATATATATATATATATATATATATATATATATATATATATATATATATATATATATATATATATATATATATATATATATATATATATATATATATATATATATATATATATATATATATATATATATATATATAAATATATATATATATATATATATATATATATATATATATATATATATATATATATATATATATATATATATATATATAAATATATATATATATATATATATATATATATATATATATATATATATAAATAAAACAAAAGCAAAATTATCGGTCTAGCCCGCATATGTCGAAGCAGCCGTTGACACGTGTTTCGGACTCATTGGTCCTCATCAGAACGGCGTAGCCAAGTATGCGATGGAAAACCTGGAAATGAAACAGCAACAACAAGCAGAATCCTTTGCTTTCATTTCCAGGTTTTCCATCGCATACTTGGCTACGCCGTTCTGGTGAGGACCAATGAGTCCGAAACACGTGTCAACGGCTGCTTCAACATATGCGGGCTAAACCGATAATTTTGCTTTTGTTTTATATACTATTTCCCCGCGATAAATCTCCTCTTTGTATATATAACTATATATATATATATATATATATATATATATATATATATATATATATATATATATATATATATATATATATATATATATATATATATATATATATATATATATATATATATATATATATGTAATTCGCTCATATTTAGAAGAAATTAAAGTTTCGTCGTATTCATGTATTTTCATTTGAACAGATGGTGCTCTAGCTATGACTGAACATCTAAAAGGATTTGTATCACATTTTGCACACTTCCTACAAAATATTTGCAAGCAGAATTGAAAATAGTTCTGGAACAATGTGTTAAAATTTGATTATATAAAATCAAAAAAGTCTTTTATTTAGTAATTAGCTATGGAAGCTAAGCACAAACCCTTGTTACTGCATACGAAAGTAAGGTAATTGTCTAGAGGAAAAGTTTTATCTCGTGTGCTGGAACTAAGTGACGAAATAAAAATATTGTTTCATCAAAATAATCATTATGATTTTGTTCATTCGTTGAAAGATCAAATATGTTGTGCTAAACTAACTTATTTATCAAATATTTTTGTTATTTTTTACAACATAAATTCAAGTATGCAAAGGCCGAAATAAATAATATTGAACTCATTGAAATTTAGATATATACTTGTATCTGAATTAACTTTGAATGAAGAGGAAGAACAAGTTTAGCTTTCTAATGATCAAGATTCAATTTCAAATTATTTTGAAAAAATCCATTCATTTTGGAATATCATTGGATACCATTATCCCATGATAGCCAAAAAAGGTTTCAAAATATCATTCTAATTTGCTACATCTCATTTGTGTGAATTCCAATTTTCAGTATTAACTAAGTAGCAGCAAAATCTAAATTTTTATTTCAAGTTTATGCACAGCCCCACTACTTCTGGCATTCTTAGGTAGAAATTTCATCTTGTTTCAAGCTATGTGCGTCCCTTCAGCCCCTGCACATTGGCTTGTAGCGTTAAGAATTCATATGTAAAAAAAAGAGGAAACTACGCACTCGATGGCGTAAGTCTGCTGCTCAAACTCAATAAATAAAATATTATTTTAAGTTACCAGACTACTTCTCAAATTTGTTTGATTTTATTTGGATCATGAAATAGATCACCAGAAACCTTTTGTTATCATTTCCATAACTTTATTTGATATTGTTGACGAACTTATGAATACCCCATTTATAAATTATTTAAAATGAACACTACTAATGGTAAATATATATTGACTCATCCAATACAATGTCTCGATATACATAGGTACAACAAACAATTATAAATTACTTTCGTTGAAATAAAAAAAAAACAATTTCTTTAGATCAAGAAACTAAGATACCTATTTCATAACATATGAATAGATTAATATATGATAGTGGTAAAATTTTTGGAGAAAATGGAGATAACAGACTGACCAATAATTATGAGAAGAATTCGCACCCTTATTTTACAAAAAAGTTTAGAGGGGAAGGGGTAGGATAAATCCACCAAAAACATCAAAAAAAAAACGGTAGTGTTGTTAGAAAAGGAAGAATCATATTATTGTTAATGACCGCTAAAGTAGTGATGTCAATTATCGTTTTCTATGATTTTTCCAAATCTGGCTGACCCTGAATTACTTATTACCGAAATGATGTCAATAATGAAAGAACAGAGTTCTCGATCAAACTATAGAATGGAATAGCTATTTACCTAACAAGTGCGGAAATTGAATTTTTCCGCACAAGTCTGCCGTTCACCGAACGACGCGTAGCGGAGTTCGGTGAAGCAGCCGAGTGCGGAAAAACATTTTCCGCAAGGAAACTCAACAGAACTAAACAAATATATATATATATATATATATATATATATATATATATATATATATATATATATATATATATATATATATATATATATATACAATATATATATATATATATATATATATATATATATATATATATATATTGTATATATATATATATATATATATATATATATACAATATATATATATATATATATATATACAATATATATATATATATATATATATATATATATATATATATATATATATATTTATATATATATATATATATATATATATATATATATATATATATATATATATATATATATATATATATATATATATATATATATATATATATATATAATTATTCAAATTGTTGTTGCCTGTGAACTATTTCTAATCTCTTGATAATTATTAGCAATAAGAGGCTTGTTGAATCTCAAAAAACTCGATTTATTAAAAAGTTGACATAATGCCACGAATGCCGTAGCGAAACGTCAACTTTTTAATAAAATCGAGTTTTTTGAGATTCAACATGCCTGTTATTGCTAATAATTATCAAGAGATTATATATAGATATATATATATATATATATATATATATATATATATATATATATATATATATATATATATATATATATATATATATATATATATATATAGCTACCTATAAGTTTTAACTTTTCTAGCATAAAATAATTCACTCATGAAACTCTTACAAAACATACAATATGTCATTTATCTCTTGAGGTTTTCTACATTCTGTTAGAAATATGCTACAGTGATACGTAGAAATAGAATTTTCATTAGGTTTTTGTGTGCAGACTCTACTCAGGAACAATTACACGCTATACAAGCAAAATACTAAATCTCTCAAATACGTGTACTAATCTATTGTAATATACATTCTTCATCTGCATTTCTTAAGCGAATTAATTAGATTTCAGATGTAGATAATAACCCGGTGATATTCTTTAATCATCCTGTGGTTTTCAATAGAATCAAAGCCATATACATCTTGATTCTTGAATTATATTTCAGGTAACAAAAATTTTCCATGTGATTCTTGCCACAAAACTTATAAGCATTCCGCTTCCCTTCGAAACCACAAATTATTCAATTGTGGAAGGACGCAAGGCATGTTTCAGTGTAAAAATTGCGGTGATCGTTTTACCAGAAAGTTCTCCTTGCATTATCACCAGCAAACAAGAAATTGTATTAGGCGTCAAGATATGGCCAAGTTTTCTTTAAACGATATGAAAAGCTCTTGGATGCAAGAATAATATGCTTATGTTTGGTTTGACATTTATTCTAGTATCGTGCTTTGTTACGAGTATATGATGTTATTTCAGATTTCTGATGTGTAATATCTTAATTCACGGAATGTAGCATTTATAGGGACTTAGGTATTTTCTAAAAGCGCAGAAAACGCGTAACAGGAAGTGAAGAAAAGCGAATAAATGAACAAATTCAATTTACTATCATATAATTTTGCAATGAGGCCTTTAGTTTAGTACAGTATAGAGTAGCATAATATATGCCAAGCGACTTTTCTAACTGGTGAAATAATTATTCATAATCTAATTTGAATACTCAAAATGTGAAATGATTTTAATCAATATCCTACTTTGATAATTTCATGCCAATTATGCTCGTTACCGGAAATAGATGTTACACATCATTTGCGACCACTTGCCTAATAATTTTTTGTTGGAATATCTTAAATATATTTATTTTTATATTATGTTCAGCGACTTGTTACTGTAAATAAATAAGAATTTTAAATTTATTTCAAGGATTTGTTTTTATATGTTCTGCTATAACGAAATAATTAAATCATTTACTTTATGCTTGAATATGAGATATTTAGTGGATCTCCAAATTTGAGAATTCTGAGTATTTGTTGGAAGGATTTTGTATATATCCTCATGATGACATAATCTGTCATCAGGATATGAAAATTGCAAGTCTATATTTGCTACTTAGCAAATCATACAAACAAAATCGACGAATAATATAAAGAAATGTTACTACATTATCTTCGAAAACATATAACGAGGTTGTGATAATGCAGTAATTGGAATATAAAAATACTCTATAGTCCAGTCAATGACGGTAAAAAAAGTATAAACTGTGTATTTATCCCATACAGCACCGATTTGTATGAAAATTTGGATAAAGGTTCTACTCACCATCTAATTCAAAGTCTACCCTGGGGCGGGGTTGCTTCTTCTCTGGGGGTGGATGCCACCCCTTATTGGAGATGAAAGAAATTTCCATTAAAAATAAGTACGGAAATCGATGAACTGACTAATTCTAAGCAACTTTTGTTCTATGAAGTTTTTTCTGAAAGTCAATACTTTTTGACTTATTCGCTACTGAAATTGGCGGTTTTCAGGCAACAAAACCAAGTTTTCAGATCATTTTTCGCGAATAACTGGAAAAATATGCATTATGTCGAAAAACCTGTGGAGAGCAAAATTATAGCTTATGAAAAAAAAAAGAATATCGTGTATTTATGATGTATTCTGACCCAATACAAACGGAATTATTGATTGTCGAAAGTTGATTATTATTTACCACTATGTGTACTCATCAATATACTAATACATATTCTCATTTCTACAAAAATGTGCTTTTGGTTTTTCCCCATAACTCGCTCAGTTTTCAAGCAATCAAGTCCTTCGAAAAAGCATTTTGTAGGTTTTTTAAGAGCTATAAGCTCATCTAAATAAATTTTTTTTTCAGATCTTATTTTTAAAAAGGTTCATGCTAAAAGGGCTAAAAAAGATACTTTGAGCAAACACTCGCAAGCTTTAAATGGCCATACCTTACTTAATTTTTATCCTATAAAAAAAAAATAGACGCCAACATTTTCAAATGAGAAAAACATACAATTTCGTACTCTACAAAATTTTCCATATCATTAATAGTTTTTGAGGTATTTCATATAAAAGGCGATTTTTCGCTAAATTACGAAAATGATTTTCTCTCTTCAAACTCAATTTTTTTCAAAAAGAAGTACTTTAAACTGGTCAAACACTCAGAACGTATTATAAAAACTTAAATGAAGTGAATTGTAAAGTGAGATTTTTTTCAAATAGGGTGGAAGAGAGGGTGAGATTTTCACTATTTCTTTCCAACGAAAAATTAGGAATCGACATTATTCTCTTCATAGCACGCTTAGTTTTGATGCTAGGAACTTTTATAAAGAATGAAAATAAATGTTTTTTAAAGGACCTTGAAAAAAGTTTTATGAGTTTTCGAAAAATGCGTTTGTTTTTGGTTATTGTACGTAGAAACTTTCCATTTTGGCGATTTAAAATACCAGTCAACATTCAACAAGCAATAATTCCGTTTGTATTGGATCTGCATACATAACAAATACACAATTTTCTTTATTTTTTTATAAGCTATAAATTTGCTTTCTACTTTTTTTTTCGATAGAATGCATATTTTTCCAGTTATTCGCGAAAAAGAATCTGAAAACGTGTTTTTTCTTGCCTGAAAACCGACAAATTCACCTGCGAATATGTGGAAAAGTATTGACTTTCAGAGAAAAATTCATAGAACAAAAGTTGCTTAAAATTAGTCAATTTATCGATTTCCATACTTAATTTCAATGAAAATTTTTCATCCCCAAGAAGGGGTCGCATCCACCCCCAGGGAAAAAGCAACCCCTGCCACAGGGTAGACTTTGAGATAGATGGTAAGTAGAACCTAAATCCAATTTTTTATGAAAATCGGTGCTGTATGGGACAAATACACGGGAAAATGGTAATTGACTGGACTACTAGGACAGTTCCCAAACTTTTCCGAGTCGCAGCGCCCTTTTATAATTGAATTTATTCGACAACGCCCTATCCTAAAATAAATAGGTACAACTTCGACTAATTGTAAGAGAGCGATTAAAGAAGCTGAAATTTATATACTTTTTATGTTCAATATTTTTATATTTACTTTAATAGCATGAAACTAACTAATAATTAATAAGATGGATCATACTAAAAATCCCCATTCAGCCAAATTTCGCTTTCAAGCTATTTTCACGAGACAATTTTGATGGAGCACTAGTATTCAATAGATCTTGAATCCGTGCAAATCTATCGAAATTTTCATTTCGAATGTATTTCCCAAACCCGATAATAAGTAGTTGTGATGAATCAATCCCCTTCAAATGTAGTTTTCATATCTTGAGGATATTATCCTCTTTTAGTTTCTTCACCATAACTTTTTTCATAAAAGCTGGAATTTTTGTCCGTTAACTCTGAAAGATGCATGTTCTCTCTTTGCAGAGAGATATTAAAGGAATTCAGCTTTTGCCTTTATGCTTTCCGGAAGATCTTCCAGAGTATTCCAGATCTATCGCGAAATGCACCTCGACGTTAAGTTTACACAGGGTCAAGTAAAACTGTACCACCTCAAAAATTCAGATATTATTGGCTTCTCACATTCTTTTTTTTTTGAGTAGTTAAGTCCAAATGTTTCACGACGCACAGGTGCGTCGTGAAACATTTGACCAATACGGCCGGCGCCGCGGCTCAAAGTTTGGGAACCTCTACTCTAGGAGATTAGGATTCGAAACCTAATACAGGCGGAGGCAATTAAAAGTTATATAGTCAATCAGCTATTTGATTTTTTTATTTCACAATAGAAAATTACTATAGCTATGTCACATTCGAAACCAGATGCAGGTAGAGGCTATAATTGATTTTTATTTCACATAGGAATATGAAGATCAGCACAAATATAATTCCAGGGATAGACTTGAGGTAGAGGCAGGTCTTGGCTGAATGAGGTAGTCAAGATTCGGTTAATTAAGACAGCGCAGTCAATACCTCAGTTGGCACAGACTGTCCAGTGTTTCCTTCGTGTGAGTGGCACTAACATTCATCCCTTGATGGATGAATGGGAATTCCATGTCGTCGAGTCTCATGAACCTAGCTTCGTTGGAAGATTGATTTGATTAAACATCAATTTTTCAAATGAATTTCCCAACCTATTATTGTCATACACGCTGGGTCTGCTTAACGGAGATGGATATTTTCAATATGTATATAATTATATATATATATATATATATATATATATATATATATATATATATATATATATATATTTATATATATATATATATATATATATATATATATATATATATATATATATATATATATATGTATATAAACAAATATTTTTCACTGGCTAATTTTATTTACTTGTTTGTCATTTATGTGTATACTTTCCGAAAGAATTTGAACTGAATAAATGAATATTTATCATTACATAGCAGTATTAAAACTTAACTCATTATATCTATTTCAGTTATTACGTACTATTTTCCTTCTATATTAGCCGTTTGATATCAAAAGTTGTTCTCAGCTTGAATGGAGAATGTAATTTGATGTTCTTACTCAAAAATAACGTTATCTAATTTTTTTGAATTAAACTAATTTAAAATTTGAATTTTTAGACGTGGACAAATTTATTTATGGCATGAATAACGGGCCTTACCAGTGCGCAAAGTGCTACAAAACTTACAAAGATAAAGGAAGTGTGAAAAGACATCTTGTTTACGAGTGCGGAAAAGGTCCTATGTTCAAATGCCCTCTATGTCCGTACAGATGCAAACGACAGGATGCTTTGAAGGCGCACCTCAAGTCGAAACGTCATAACGTAAGGGCATGACGTGTGTTACAATCTAGATGCTTTTTTGAACGCATGCATATTTTATAATATACGCAGTTTCGAAAACTTTGTGATGATCAAGTCTTGTTTGCATGAAACGTTCTTCTTGTTAATTAGCTCATTTTGTTCTATATCGGTTGGCCCTTTTCGTCATCAGTTTAGTTTCAAGTAAAATTCTAGGTACATAATTTGGCTTTTGTATTTGTATTCCCAGTTTGCTGCCTCGAGAATGATTTATTCTTCCAATTTGCCATAGGATATGTTGGAAAACGTTGTTATTCATTATTAAAACATGTCGCTCATGAAAATATCGGAACATTAAATTTACTATGTTTACTATTACAAAAATTTATAAATATAAATGCATTCAGCTGATTTGTTTCAGAAACTGTATCTGCTGAACGTATCTACAATTACGCTATTACGAAATTTTTTTTATGACAGTGAAGATGTTACGTTTGATATTTCAGTATTTTCATAATCGAATTCAACAGTTTGTGGAGAATTCATCAATTTATATGTCAGCTATTGGTTGGTGGTATCTGCACTTGTCATTAGTTGATGTTGAATTGTGATGAGACATAATGTTTTGGCTTTATTATCAATGGAATTCAATACTGCATTATTTAACTATAGTATTCTTCGAACCTTTTTGTTGAAATATCGTTGGAACAATACTTCCATTTCGAAACTTGTAATTTTCAGTTGTTTTTAAAGGGATATTTTTTCTGCATAATTCACCGAGCTATTTAGCTCGACTGGCTAGTATTCGGGAGGTGCCCGTTTCAAACTCTGGGGTCGACTAGTCTGCCATGAGTTTTTTCTCCGGTTTCCTCATGACGTAAAGTAAGGGTACATACACAATGGGACCGGGATGTACGCTGGTAGCCGGGATGGAGGCTTACTCGCTTACTGCGATGTAACAATCCTCCCACAGTTGGCAAAGTAACCGTGCACAGTGGAACCTGGCTTGTTACCTCGATGGACGCAGGGAGTCTGGATGGATGGAAATATAATTGCTACCCCGATTGTTTACATACCTCAAAGCTAGGTAACGCAATGTTAGAACAAGTCGTTCTTCCTCTGTAATGGGATTGTTGTGTAAATTACACCAACTCTTTAGTTTGGACGATACTAAATCCTTGACATAATCAAAGGTGTCCTTGTACATACGTAGATGTTCAAAAAAACTATCAGAATGGTTTCTCAACTTCTTGTAAAAATGATGAAACTCGCCATAATCTTCCCTTTGAATGTTCACAGAATGAATATAAAAGTCACGGTCATTATTAAATAACACAAACCACTTATTAGTCCTTTCGAGCAATAATGTTTTATCACGTCCTTCCATAATATTGAACGACAATAAGCAACTGAAACAAGAAGGCGCAGAGCGTCAACGTTGCCCCCTCTCATTCTGCCAGGTACTCATCTAGTAAGCGAGTGAGCTACCATCCGCATCCCTACTACTATCGTACATCCCGGCCTCACTGTGTATGTACCCTAAGTCACTGCTTGCAAACTTACAAGGCGAGTTCTGGGCCAGTATCATCCTATGAACTCTACCTACCGTACCTCTCTTCGATAAATTTCTTTTCTCACACATCCTTAAAGCACTTGCACATACAAGTGTATCCTCTGGCTGAAGGAGTTCCTCCCCATAACTCAAGCTGCCCGCCTCACTGACATATACTTCACGGAGGAATGAAACAAGTGGTCTTTCCATTTTCTGCATAATTCAGATCTTCTTTGTACTTCCTGGTGAACGAACTGTTTCAATATTCCGTAGCATCACCTTTGACATTCTGATAATTGTTCAAAATTTGCAGATGGTTTTAATATTTCAAATGGAAAAGTGGTTTGTCTTCAATTATAACTATAAGTGAGAAGTTAAAAATTCACAGGTCATTTCGTGTCGTCTGTGGGAATTCTGAAGTACATACCTAGTCTCGCTGAATGTTTTTGGGTTTGAACTATCCAAAAACTTTGATATTTGTGGTGAACCAGGCATGCCTTCTGAATAGTGGATGTGCCCGAGGGGATCAATGGATGTATTCGCTTATTCATTTTAAATAATGAGAAAGTTGATATTCGCTGAAAATACCGTGAACAAACAAATATTGAGTATTGGTGTGAATTAAAGTGGAGAAATAAACACTCATATAATTTAGTTTCTGACTCTTCCAGAAGTTATGTGACTGATATAAAATGATTAAAGTAGAATCCTTTGCGATCATCGAGGTATAATGATTATAATCCTCAATAATCAATTGATTCATATCAGGGTGTCAGACCAACCTCAATATTATGGTAGAAATTGGACGGTATAACTTGAAAATAGATAAAATGGCAAAAGTGTGTTAATTTTGAGATGACGGAAGTGAGTTTGTCACCGAGGCTAGATTATGAAAATTTCCATTTCACTTATGTTGGTCTATTAGGCCATATTATGTGTAAACAGAAACTGAACTTTATGTACCTACATCTTCGAAAAGTTGTGTATTGATTTAGATGTGATATTTGTGAATGAGAAGTTGATACAATTTCCATTCCAACTGAAAGTTGTATAGTTAAAATTTTTATAAATTGAAATTTCTTTAAACACTATCCCCTTTTTAGATGTCCTTAACGTATTGTCTACGTGAATAACTGTATACTGTAATTTATATTTTTATTTGCTTTATAATTTTTTGTTGCTGGTTGTTTATTAGACTTTTTAAAAGTTAAAAATTACTGGAACTTGTCATTCAACGTGTATTGATGTATTTACAATTCATATGATAAATATACTTTTCTTACATATATTTTGTTCGAAATTTTATTTATTCATGTTCTATAAGTCGAACATAAGATTGTATTTCAAAATATTGGAAAATATATTGTTTTGACATTAAACTTGTCATCAATCACACATTTATCGTCAATTAAATGTTTCCTAGTGATTCATTGAATTATGTAGTAATGTTTCGAATCTGTTTTTGAATTCACGAAACATGATCTTTACCTTCTTCAGATGCTAACTGCTTAGTGACAAATTTCTATTATATATATATATATATATATATATATATATATTTATATTTATTTTTATTTTTATCTATATATATATATATTTATTTATATTAATATATATATATATATATATATATATATATAATATTTATTTTCAATGGTTTTTGCGACAACATTCAGCTTTGAAGGTATTTTAAGCAAAAAAGTAGAATGAAGTTAACTAAAAATACTAAATCTAATTCTCTGAGGTGTGTACTATTGATTAAACTTTTAAAAAATTTCAAACTCTCTAATACTTTAAGGCCCATACCCCAAAATAAAATTGGCAGTTCCCTAGAAAAGGTCGATATCCTGGATCTTTTAAATTGGCTTTGCCAGTTTCTATATAGTATTATGCGTCCATATTGAGGACTCTTTTCTCTCAACGCAGAGCAATGAATCGGATAAAAATAATGAAAAATTTGTCAGGTGTTATTTCTGCTCTTGGATTCTACGAACTAGTAATAATCAGTGGAGAAATGAAAGTAGTCTAGAGATATATGCTATTTTATATCATAAGAATATTATTTCCTTGAAAAAAGCGAATGTGGACATGTGTCCTTGCAGGAATAGGTCCTAAAAATAATGGATAATGCCCTGTTTTTGTATGGCAAAGATATTTGCTGCAGACAACAAAATTAGTGACAGAAAAGAGACGGAAAATAACCATAAAACTTGACATTTAGAGTATTTGATTCAAGTTTCTTCTTTTCTTTTGAGTTTGTCCATATGAGGATACAATTTTAAACAGTTGTCAATGAAGCTCCTAGAAACTTTGCCTTTTGGCCAACATTGAATTTCTGATCTTTAAACTGCATTGTGTATACACGCATACACACACACACCTATGTATATGTATATATATATATATATATATATATATATATATATATATATATATATATATATGTCATTCAATTTTTACAAAACTAAAGAACTACCGGGTATCGACAGGCATTAATAAAAATCTCCCCTCTTGAATTATTTGACTACACAGTTTATTACCTGCCAAGTATTTTCGCAATGAAGACCTGCTCATATCCACTAGAAGGATTGAATTCTACGGATTACATCCGTTACCTAGGTTTTTCGTCCAATCCACAATATTCTCTTATGTCCCCTCTTTTTGTTATACCGAGTACACAACGCTCCATTGACCTTTATGCAACCTTTTGAATTCTTGGTTAAGTGTTAAGGTTTCAAAGCCGTATGTCAGGACTGATAGCATCAACTGATCCAAGGCACGTTTATTTAGGCGAAGGTGCATTCTATACTTGAAGATGAGTTTCGTCTAAATGCTTTCCAAGCCAATTTGATTCTTCGGTTAATTTTCGTAGTTAACAGGAATTTATAAATCCATTTATTGTCCTAGGTATATGTATTTGTTCACAATTTCAAGTAGCATTGATCGTTAAAACTTAGTTCTCTACTATTTAATTGTACTTGACTTTTATTTTATTCAAGTTCACCTTCAAGCCTACTTGATTGCTGGCTATGTTGAACTCCTTGACTTGATTTTGTAGCTCTTCTGGGCTCATTGAAATAAATTTAATTTTGTCAGCAAATCTTAGAAGGCTTAGATATTCTCCATCTACCTTGAGTCCTCTGTTATATATGGCCAGAATTTCTCTATTATTACTGCGACGGCATTTCGACGGATAAGATCTTTAGGAAATTTGCCATTAGGCAGTTATCATCTGAAGAAGATGAAGTTCATCAAAACGTGCGTCGTCATATATGCGTTATTTTTGAATATTGACTACCTACCAGTTTTGAATTATCGGAAAGTATTTTGTAGGGTGTTTCAAGTTTCTATAATATTTTCAACTCAATAATTAATCGTTGAATTATATTGATCTGTTACAATCTTTTTTTTTTTATTGCATAGGTAGTTCATTTTGTCTTGAGAGAAGTTTGTTGGAATCATATAAGAGTAGAATGATTTTGTAGTATTTGATGTTTTTAAATTCCTGCACAAAATCAATTAGCATATTCAACCTGCATCCAAAAATTTAAATATATATTCATTTGATGTTGAATATATGTATATTATTTTCGAAATACTGTGGAGTTTCGAATATTTGAAGGTTTCTGTAATTGATTTTATATAAGGATATTTTTGGATTGCTCATCACTCAGAATATTTCGAAAAATTTCGATAATTATGGAATGCTAGTATTGGCTTTTCGTTATTAATGCCTATTGACACGAAATATATATTGTTTATTGAGGTGTTTTCAATTGATGTTTTTTACAGAAAAGCTTTACTTCGTAGAAATCTTGGAGGATATAAATAAAGACGTAATTGGAAGCTAGTCCTCAAGCTCAGTGTCTAAAATGTATTTATAGTCGATGAATAATTTATGTAGGAAATTGTATACTTGTGAAAGTTATGATTTTTAGTCGAAATTACTGAACGGTATTTGTTTTTGACTCTGATAAGATGTATAAAACTTATAGAGTACTCTACATGGCCACATATATTTGAGATTTAATAAGAAAATCAGGTTCGAATAATTTTTTTCAAGACCATATTGAATATATTTATGTTATGCCAAATTTTTATAATAATGAATTCAGTGATTAGCAACGAAGATTAGTAACATTAATTATGTAGTTCTATTTCACTTATGATTGACTTTATCACTACTCCATTTGAATGAGTCCAAATGTTCACGATCTCCCAAATATGGATTTAATTGTAATGAATTTGATGAAATATTTTGTATTGTAATTTCACGACTGAGAAAAATAGGTAAACCAATTTATGAAATATATGAGTTACTAATGATTCAAATTTTTTCAATTTCAGTCCTTCAAATTAGTTATAGTTTTTTAGGGAAACTGCTATGGATTATTATCGAAGTAGATAACTTTTCTTCCTTGTTTTATATATAAAATTCTCATAGTTTTTCCTGATTTTCCTCATTAATTTATTGTGTTTTAGGATATCTGAAGTATATAATAAATCTCGGAAAAGCTGTGCAGTGTGCAAAATGCCTAAAATGTTTTAACAAGAAATACAATTTGAAGAGACACCTACTTTATGAATGTGGAAAAGAACCCACTTTTTGTTGTGATGTATGCACTTACAGGTGTAAGCGTAAAGATAATCTTAAATTACATATGAATACAAAACATAGAGTTATTTTTCATATTGAAAACTTATTGGAAGCTTAGTAAGTTATGTGTCAAAAAATATGTATATAAATTAATTCCTTATATGTTTATTTAAAATTCCTTCCATACCTCAGGAGATTGTTTCAAATGTACCGCTCCAATTTTTGATGGAATGACTACGCTAATATATTTATCGTATAATATATCATTATTTTATTTCTACTTAATCTTGATAGTGTGATAATACTATTATAAATTCTACGTTTTAAGTCGTACCAATTAATAATTGAAATATTTTATTTGTGTATTTAATGTTGATGATGCTCAATGAAAAATACATGTGAACAATTAATTGAAACTTGAATATTTTTTATTTCACTTATACAATGTAATAGTGATAGACTTTTCAACATTTTGTGTATGCTTTATCTGTAAGTGCCTCATACTTTTTTCCTTCAAATCGGCTATTTCGTGCCTGTAAAAATTTTGAATATTCTGTTCTATTGTTCAATATAAACAATTTTTTGTGTGAAAACAGGCTTGCTCCAATGGTATTACCTCCATCATTATCTCGATTGGTTGAAGTAAAGGAAATTACGTAGATCAAATATTTCTATCTGTTTTTATATATTTCATCCATTCAATATTTCAAAGATACGTGTGAGAAGGGAACCTGTATGTTTTGGCTTGGTGGAAGATAACATAATAAACCTAAGGAATATAAATCATTGCCTTTGTAAAACTATTCTAACATTTTATAATTTTTAGGCAGTCATCATAAACGTAAATCTAGAACATATTTTTTTCCGGAAGTAAAGGAATTATTTGAAAAGCTGTTTCAAGCGGACCCAAGGCCATCGACTAGTGATTTAATTACTTTGTCGAAAAAAGTGAATTTGCACTTGGATACAGTAAGGATATGGTTTTATAAGAGAAGACAGAAAGACAAAAGGGACAAGTTCTCTAAAAACAATGAGAAGTAAGGATATGGTTTTATAACAGACGACAAGAGGCTCTAGTTCTTCCGAAAAAATTAGAAATTTCGCCTGTCTTGAGATTACATATTAAAAATTATACGATTGAGACAAATTAATGGAAAGTATCATTTCTTCAAACATAAATATTTTATAATGACCGCCATTCTCCTTCTTCCTTTAAATTTAATGACTCGATTATCTGTGAAAATTTGCTGTTATTGTGGAGAGCTCTTGTTTCAAGTTTTAGGATTTATGTTTTTGATATTACAGCTGAATATCAAGTTCTACACTTCGATTGGAAAGAACTCAACTTCACAATGAATTTTCTGCTTTGTATACTTTGACGATAATATAGAGTGTTCCTATTTTTACTCTTAATAATTGGTAGACTGTTTGGTTGAAGATTCTTGGTAATGTTCAGCTGTGGATTTTCCAATTATTAGATTTGCTGATTGTGTTAGAGATTTGGGGTCTTCATGACTTATGTGGAATAATTAACATATGGTTAGTTATAATTCCAGGAATTATGCAAAAGTGTCAACATCTCTCCATTTTCTCCTTACTTTTGACTATATTTAAGAATTGGTAGTTCTTCCAAAGAACATAAATAAGAGTGTGGAAGTTAACAGAAACACATCGTTCGATTTCCAAATCTTTTGATCATGAGAGTGCACATCTGAAACTGAAATTTCGCAGACATTGATTCCCATGATGATCTTTATGAATAATTATATAAGCATATATATAACTTGATTGATATAGAGAAGCAATCAAAGGTGAGAATGGCTCTACATTTATGTTAACATTTCAGGGAATATTAGTAGAGTTATATAGATCGTTAATGTTTCAATGAAACACCCGCAAAAGAAGTTGCTAAAAATTAGCTTCTATGGGAAAAATATCAACAATATGTTATTATTCTCGAAATGATGTAAATTTACAAGAAATTATAAAACCAAGATTTTTTAATCACCGTTCCGGCAAATTTATAAATGAAAATGTTGATTTCCAAGTCACCTATGTTGGTAATGGAACTGTTCTTTATATATATATATATATATATATATATATATATATATATATATATATATATATATATTTATATATATATATATATATATATATATATATATATATATATATATATATATATATATATATATATATGTTTCATTTAAACCTGTGAGATTTACTTTGATACCCAAATTGATGTTTTTCTTAACTCTCTAGCTTATCTTATTGCTAAAAGAACGTCATGCTCAGGCTGAATGTATATTGAATTGAATTGGCATTTACTTGGTGAAAGTTCATATTCATAACTTTATAAAAAAACAAAAAACTAACTTTTCAC
>JARQZK010005423.1:0-21061 GCA_030704885.1 Cynegetis impunctata | reverse complement strand
ACGGTCCCAGGACAGATCCCTGTGGCATTCCACTTTCCACTATCCTTTCCCGTGAAAAAGCGTCACCTACTCTCACTTTATATAGGTCTACTTGTTAGGAAACGTGTTCAATCCAACGATGCAAGGAGCCATGAATGCCGAAATGGTCCAGTTTTTGTGCAAAAAGTCTTCGCTTGGGAACTCGGTCGAGAAGATTTTGAGAAATCCAGATAAACAAACGTCAATGGGCTGCAGGCTTTTTAGAGATGATGTCCAATCATTAACGCAGTGTAGGAGATTGGTTAAAGTTGAGCGGCCAGAGATAAATCCATGCTGCTGTGTTGGAATAACTTGTTCTTGTAGAAGAAATTTGGTCATCTCATCTGAGATAATGGCTTCCATAACCTTACTAACCACTGGCAGCAGGCTAATTGGACGGTAGTTGTTAGAATCGAGCTTATTACCTTTTTTATTGTATTGCTTTTTCCAAACGTAATATTGAAACCAGGATGAAAGAATATAGAAACTCCAGATTATAAAACAGAAATTGCATTTGACTTTTCGAACACTCCCTCCATTAGAAATAATCACTTGATAGATTTAGAATTTGCGAAATTATTACATGCAGGTAACAGGTAAGAAATTTGACGTTCTTGAAGAAATAGGTGTATCAGAAGCGCACCACTGGAAATCTCCCACTATTAATGAGCAGTTGACATGTTATATGTCACCACCTTTGAAACCAGTGGTATGAAACTCACTCTGAAATTCTTAAAAGACAATCTCAACAAGTTCCTCGCAAAATATAAAATTTTTTAATTTTTTTTTTTTTTTTGGGGGAATTTTTTCTTTTTTGCGGGGGGGGGGGGGGAATGTCAAGGTGATATATAAATGTCAGACTTGAGAAAGTAGCACAGTCTTGACAAAACTTTTGATAATGGGCTATTAACACGAATTTTGTTATAGCGAGAAAATTAGAAAAATTTTTTCTATATGTATACTCCAGTAAGTATTAATTGCAGTTTATTGTTTCGCATAGATCAAAAATGTTTTAATAAATAACTCTCATCGACTTCATTACATCTCGAAAAATTGTAATTGTGTAACAATGTTCGGTTCGATATCAAAATGTTAGTTTTTATTTAAGTTCGATCCTAATTACCAAGGACTATTCGCAAATGACAATGTGATATATGTTTAAATTTCAAAAAAACTTTCTAGGACCAGTATATTGTTTGATTTCGAATCAAATCTAATTTACATTTTATGGAGGTTTTTCTCGAAATACTGTAGAAGAACATTATGGGTTTATACATATATATATATATATATATATATATATATATATATATATATTATATATAATATATATATTATATTATATATAATATATATATATATATATATAATATATATATATATAAATACAGTGAGAATTATCTAATTATATACATAAAAAACCCAATGCAATTAGTTACAGCGAAACATGTTTGCGCCATTTGAAGGTATACATACGAAATATAGCATAGCAGTTTGTTGATATGGTAATATGATGATTTTTTAGTTTGACATTTTGAAACACTAGACGTGATTATTGATAACTTTCATATGGAATTTCTAATGGAATTAAGTTTGAAAATGTACAATATTTACACACTACAAGAAAAGATTCGCCTTTACGATTGGTACTGCAGTGGCTTCAGTTTAAGGCAAATGAGAGATCATTTTAGTGTTGAATATTCTGAGAGATCGGTTCCGTCCATAGAAACAATATCAAATATAGCATCAAAATTCAAGAACACAGGTTGTTTGCAAACGCCCCATCAGAGATCCGGAGTTAGAGAACCATACAAAATCAACAAAAATAAGAGAATAGATGTGATAAATAGTGTTATCGAGAGCAGCAGTATCAGTAACTGCTGCCCATTCCATTTCACAAAGTTCGATGCTGCGAATTCTACGCAAAGAAAAATTTAGATCATATAGGTACCAAAATAACCAACAATTAAAAGTAGGTGACCCTGCATTGAGAAAACAGTTTCGTGAAACATTTCTAAATAAAATTAATGAAAACCAGAACATGTTGAATAAAATATGCTTCACTGACGAGGCAACATTAACGGCGCATCGTGAGGTGAATTCACAAAACTGCAGATATTGGGCTCAATATAATATGCAACTGTACAATGCCACAAGAATCCGAAGTCCTCGAAAAGTTAACACCTTTGCTGGAATATTTGCAGGACATTTAATAGGACCTTTTTTCACAGATGGAAATTTGAATGGAGATCGGTACCTGGTGTTGCTGACAGAAAAGGTATTGCTGGCTATTAGTGAATTAGAGATAGCAGAAATTTTGTTCAAATAAGATGGAGCACCTCCTCATAACACTAGAGCAGTAAACCCATCTACAAAAATCAGCGATTTCCAGGAATATGGATAGGCTAAAATGGACCATTCAAATGGGCTAATTGTACTCCCGACCTTTCCCCATTATATTTTTTCTACTGGGGCTATATGAAATCGAAGTTTATACTAAACACCCACTAGCTGACTAAGATAGTTTGAAAGAAAAAGTGCTACAAACTTCAAGAGACATTCCCCAGAACATGATTGCAAACAGCTAAAGAGAGTTCTATGACCGATTGAGCCATTACTCTATGTTTTTACATAGTTTTTCATTTCGAATGTTTTTTGATGAGATGCTCCTGAATGTATACTGTTTTTTTTAACTACACTAGTTACCGCATCTATAGTCTTATTTTCATGAATTTTGTATGGTGCTCTAACTCCGAATCTCAGATGAGATGTTTGTAAATAGAAAATGTTCTTCAGCTGCTATCTTTGATAAATAAAAGTTTTTCTCTTCGTTTCAGTCATTATTTTTCTTTTATTGTTGTTGAGTCATGACTTACTCTTACATAGTTAATAAGATTAACTACTTCCTTGAAAGCCAAATCAATTATGACAACAGCGACTCACCAATAATATTGCTAAGCAACGACAAGTAATCTGTATTGTTGTTTTCCCTTTGTATTGGGATCTGACATGGAGGCGGAGCCTAGGTGATTACGTCAAAACATGGCGTCTCAAAACCAACTTTCAGTACGAGTTATATGAGGGATTTGAAAGTTTTTTGAGTTTTTCCTATAAAAATGTCAGTTTAGAGTGAAAGTGTGAAGCTATCTATATGTAGGTGAAAATTTACTCCAGCGAAAATACAGAGAAGGTGATAGGCCGAAAAGATCCAAATTCATAATAAAATGTGGGAAAAATGAAGAGAATTCGAGGCCTGGTATCGTCAACTTTACTGTTTTTACCCCGAGGCGAAGCTAAAGGGGTTATAGTCTCACAACAAAAAGTTGGTAACTGGCCCGATTTTAAAAATTCCAACGGATATCGATAAAACACATATGATTTCATTAGGGAATTTGAATTACCACTTTTTCCCAACGAAGAATAAAAAAATATAGCGTTTTTACCCCGAGGTGAAGCTAAATTCTCACTACAAAAAGTTGGGATCTGGTCCGATTTTAAAAATTCCAACGGATATCGATAAAATACATATGATTTCATCAGAGAAGTGTTGTTCCCAATTTTTTCCCGACGAAGAATAAAAAATTATAGCGTTTTTTAGATAGGCATTACGGCATGCGCATGCGCCAAGGTCGATATGTACGAAGTCCTACAAAACATGCGTCGAAGTGCTCTGTGTGCCACGGTAACCAAGCGACGTTGATAGCTTAATCTTTATTCTGCGTCTGTGTCTGCTTTCCATCCATAGAGATATCTTATCAATTTGATTCATAATTTGCAGCAAAATGAGCAGGGATAGGATATTCAAATTCGACAGTCAAACAATGAATTTTTTTGCTAAATTTTCACGGATTTTATTCGTAATATCGACTTATTAATACATTTATTGCAATTTTCCTTCATTTCATTCGTAAAATCGACTTTCATTGTTATTTAATTTATATAATAGGTACATTCAAAAAATATTGACGACATGCACATGCGCCGAGCGGTTTTATCAAAAATAATCAAATGTGGTTTTCATAATATAACACCATCAATCATAATGTTACTCAAGATGTATTAATAATGAATATACAAAGAAAAACTTTTTCATTCCATGTGTATTCTTATTATAACTAACTTCAATCTAATAACCATCATAAACATGAATTTGTTACTCCATTTAACTCAATCTTCCATGAATTTATCATCATCTAAGATCGGAGAAGACATATTTATCGTACCACATATCACTGTAAAAATTTCTTCTAATAATCCCAATAAATGTTCAGGCAACACAGATCCATCAATTTCAAATGTTTTGGCTGCAGCATTTGGAATTTTCATTAATAATGGGAACTAATCTGAGTTTCAATCAATTCTTCTGTAAAATGCAAAGAAAACACCTCATTCTCGGAGTTGTGTGATTCTTTTACAGATTAATTTTCCATACCTTCAATAAATCAATCTTTTCCTTTTCTCCAAAATGATTTTCTCTCAATAAAACATATTTGTTTGGCTTCGGCAACCGAAGAAAGCTAATACTTGCATTTGAATATTATAGAATTTCAATTTTTCACGCCACAACACTCTCTAGACTTGCTAATTCTACGTTTTGCAAAAGTAACACTTATTCACCTTTTGCGACCTTATTTGTAAGAAATCAAAAACTTGTCATGCAATTGCATATGTTGACGTTGGAAATAAAAACTTCATCCATCTGGCCGCCAGAGGTCGCCAGCTGACATGTCAGATCCCAATACCTTGAAATATCTCTCACTGAATATATATATATATTTATATAAATTTATATTTATATATATATATATATATATATATATATATATATATACAGGGTGGCGCATCCTATTACGCGTCGGTCTCTGTAAGGGAAAACAACTTGAAATTTGAATTTTTTTCTAATAGGGATATACAGGGCCATTATCACTACAAATTGAAAATAATTTGGATTATACAGGGTGGCCCAAAAATAGGAATTTATATCAAAGTTATTTTTTTTTAAAGGGAACACCCTATATTTGATGGTGTCTTTTGATTCCCCGGAAAAAATAAAGTGAAGTTTCAGTAATGTTTCCTATACCTATCCCTTTTCGTTTTTGAAATATTTAAAGGAATCTCAATTTATGAGCTTGAGCAACATAACCTAGTATGTCGCGGTTATTTAAAACTCGTCAACAGTCACCTGCGATATGCGTAGCCAAGATATTAGACTATCGAATAAAATGAAAATTGGATGGAGTTGAATAATATTCTTAATCTAAAAGGCACACCCTGTATTTAATAAGTTTAACTGATAGACATTTAAATTATCTTTCATTCCATATAAGAGTTCCCTATACCTAAATTGGATGGATCTTTAGTAAAAAGCTGTTTTTTATTTTTAACATACGGATTTCATCATATTCTTCTCTAATCATAGTAACCATAGAGCAAATATCACTCAAAATATGTTATTGAACAAAATAAACATTCTTATCACTTTCCAATGTTAAACAGTTTCAATTTAAACCAAAACTATAATTTTTTTAATAAAAAATAAACATTTAATGACAAAAAATCTTGATTATTTGAAAAACTACACACAAATGGAAAAGAGTAAGAAACAAATCTGAAAACAAAAAATGAATCATTAAAAAATGTTCAATAGTGACGCCCATCTTGTTCTAAACCACACAACTGAACTTCGTTTTTCAAAAGGATCGTTTCACTTTGAGAAGAATTTTCGCCAGTTAACTGTCTGAAAAGCAGCTTCTTATTCTAGCTTTCATCATCTTCCAGAGTAGTTGGTGGGGTGCTATATATAAACTTTACTTTGTATGTGTCCCCATAAAAAAAAATCCAGGGGACGTCAAGTTCTGGAGATCTTGGAGGCCAATTATTGTGGATCACCTCTTCCGATCAATTTATTAAGAAAAACGCCGTTTAATTTATCGCCGTACTCGAAGTTGAAAATGTGGGGGCTCCATCCAACTGCATCCCACATTTTCTGCCTAGTATTTAGAGGTACATTATCAAAGAGCCCCAGATAATTTTCTCCGCCAAAAAATCTTAGAAATTTTCTGCCATTGAGATGACCGGTAAAAAAAATAAGGACCAATAACATGTAAACCTATTATTTCCTCCCCACACATTCAAGGACCACCCTATGCTGATGATTCGAGAGTACGAAAAGACGTGAGGATTTTCATCACTATCAAATAATGAAAGTTATGGCGATTTAACGAGTCCCATTATTTATGAAACGTGCACTCTCGTCCGAAAACAGAACATTATCAAAAAAATCCGCATCTGATTCTACTTTATCCATAACCCATAAAACAAAAATCGATTTTTTGTTGAAAGAAGTCCCTTTGATACAGTTCCTTGGTGCACCTGTATCTTATAAGGATGAAATTTATATTTTTTTATTATTCGTCCAATACTTCTCCTACTTTATTCCAGTTTCTCTACTAATAGCCCGATGGCTTGTGCTGTGGGTTCTCTATCAGTGAGCCAATAACTCAAAATTCATATTATCATGATCTCCTACAATAGGTCTGAGGCTGAATAATTTTTTTCATAATCTACGTTTCCGCTACCTCTAAACTGTTCTTTGTAATCTTTCAAATGCACGTCTGTCAGGTTTCTCTCGATCTGGGTATTTTTGGCCGTAAACTCTAGAAGCCAATAAACAGTTTTCATGACACTCACCAAGAACAAGCACCATATCAATTCTTTCTGCTTCTAGAATAAGTTTTCATGTTTCAAATTCGATTTTTCGTACGCTTGATATCTAACTTACTAAATAGAAATTTCCAAACTCGCATTCGACATTTTAAATTCAATGGTCACTTTGACGGGAAAGAGTATTTACAAAAATTAGTTATGTTAAACATTAAAAACAGATAATTTACTAAAAAACCATTGAATTTAGGATATAGGCGAGATCTTATATGCAATGAAAGATAATTTAAATGTCTATCAGCTTAACACTTATTAAGTACAGGGTTGTGCCATTTAAAAATAAGAATATTATTCAACTCCATATGTAAGTAGAATTCAATCAGACTAAATGAACACCCTGTATGATGTAATGCAAAAATTTGCATTTTATTCGATTGTCTGATATCTTGGCTACGCATATCGCAGGTGACTGTTGAAGTGTTTTAAGTAACCGCGACATACTAGGTTATGTTGCTCAAGCTCATAAATTGAGATTCCTTTCAATATTTCAAAAACGAAAAGAGATAGGTATAGGAAACATTACTGAAACTTCACTTTATTTTTTCCGGAGAATCAAAAGACAAATATAGGGCGTTCCCTTTAAAAAAACATAACTTTGATATAAATTCCTATTTTTGGGCCACCCTGTATAATCCAAATTATTTTCAATTTGTAGTGTTAATGGCCCTGTATATCCCTATTAAGAAAAAAAATTCAAATTTCAAGTTGTTTTCCCTACAGAGACCGACGCGTATAGGATGCGCCACCCTGTATATATATACAGGTTCCTGCAACAGTGGCACGGTGTTCCATAACTATATTTAGGAAACAGATAGGAATCTATATTTCTATAATATTACTTTATTGCTCGAGCTCGACAAAATGAAAATATTTTTGGTCACACAAGGTGTTCAATTTTTTCTGGGTGGATACCAACTATGTTTTTTCAAATGGCAATCTATATTTTTTATCGCTTTTTCGGTTTCTACATAGAAAATAAAAGATACTTTATATAGATCTTCATTTCGAAAATATTGACGGTTTTCGAGATTTTTGGCATTTTTGGTTTTTATAAATATGAATAATTGCCATTTTTCGAAAAAAAGAGCCGTTTTAAGAAAAACTATTAAACTTAACCATAAGGAATACTCTAATGACATTTGTAGAGCCTTTGCTGGCGCTTCTTATGAATCGATAATATACAGGGTGTTCCATTTAAGATAAGGAAGATTCTGTAAATTTTCATTTACAATACATGGCAAGCGGTTCTTCATACCCTGTATGTCGCAGGTCGATTTCAGATATATCGTTTGAGGGAGTTACCAATGTAGAATATTTGATGAAAAATTCATTTCAATTGGACTTGGCATAACTTTATAATTTCAAATATTCTGAGTGACCAATATTGGAAAAAACACCCAAAAATGCCAAAAATCTCGAAAACCGTCAATATTTTCGCAATGAAGATCTATATAAAGTATCCTTTATTTTCTATGTAGAAACCGAAAAAGCGATAAAAAATATAGGTTGCAATTTGGAAAAACATAGTTGGTATCCGCCAAGAAAAAATGGAACACCCTGTGTGACCGACGATATTTTCATTTTGTCGAGCTCGAGCAAGAAAGTAATATTATAGAAATATAGATTCCTATCTGTTTCCTAAATAGAGATATGGAACACCGCGCCACTGTTGCAGGACCCTGTATATATATATATATATAATATATATATACATATATATTATATATATATATATATATATATATATATATATATATATATATATATATACCGTAGAACGGGGCTACATTGGAAATGCGGGGATATTTTAGAATTCATAACATGTAACTTCATCTGGCAATCCTGTTTAGGTACAACACAATTCCGCGTAAATTACACTGTAATAGTACATAAACTTACTTATTCAGACTTTAGATGATTTCAGTATTCGTAAGCGTGGTAATGGTCTGTTAGACATTGAAATGAAAGTGAGGCGGAAAATCAACCAATATTTGAGCCTGTCAAACTTTCAGTGCTAGTGCATCGTGGGTGAGAGTTATAGCAGTTAAGTGCAAAAAAGTTATAAACATTATGCTACCCCAAAATTTTTTATGGTCCTTTTTGAAGATCGGGGCTATTCTGGATGGCGTTTTTATAATAATTCCAAAATATCCCCGGTCTCCGAAAATCATCCAATTCTTTAAATTGTCAATGCTATATACCTTTTATTATTCTTGATTTTAGTATGTATGTTTTCCAATTTAACCCCATATACGAGGTAACTATAATTTATGCGTTATTCTTACCGATTCTAAAATATCCCCGACCCACGAGGCTATTTTAGACGGGCCTAAAACAATTTTTTTTCAGCACCCTGTAAGAATGGGGACCTATTTATCATAGAATAATATTTGGCCGTATATAAACTCATCCAAAAAGCATATCAAAATAGATTATTTTTAATTACTCTTCCTGCAATATTAAAAATAATGAAAAAAAAGTCTACAATAGCCCCGTTCTACGGTATATATACTATAATATATATATTTATTTATATATATATATATATATATATATATATATATATATTTATACTATTATACCCTGTCCCTTGTATTTCAGTAATTAACTACAGTGAAGTATAGATGAAACTCTGGATCTGACAGAAAATCAACGAATATTCTCTTTTATAAATCGACTAGCTTGCTAATACGTTCATCAATAGTATCAGACATAAAAGCGATGAGTAATTCTATCTAGCTCACTTTCAACCAGAATGTAATTAATTCTGTACTAAGGTATTAGTCAATTTCGTATGAAATGTTTAGAATTGGATGGAACTGTTCTCATTAAAATGTTACTACTGAAAGTAGTTCATACCAACTGAATCAATTGCGAAACACCGGCACCGTAATTAAACGAGGACATAATACCCAGCAAATATAACGAGCAAGTATAACACTAAATGAACAGTTTTTTGTTTCTGAAGCCTCTAATGATGAATAAGCAGATGAATTTTAGTTATAAAATAGCAGCAAACGTTTGAGCATCAGACCTCCTACGATGAGGTATTTTCTCATCATTTCTGATCCTTTTTACATGAAAATTGCGCCAGTGAGGAAAAACATTTGACATCCCCAAATACCACCTTCCTAACATTAACTGAACGGAGAAATGATACACAAGGTTGGCAAAGTATTGTATCTGGGGTATCGTATTAAAAGCATGAATTATTTCTACAAATGAATTATGATCAAAATTGAATTCAAATATTTCTCTTCGTAATGAATTGATGTTTTGAATCATAGTCAATGACGGTAAAAAAAGTGTGAACTGTGTATTTATCCCATACAGCACCGATTTATATGAAAATTTGGATTTAGGTTTTACTTACCATCTATTTCAAAGTCTATCCTGTGCCAGGGGTTGCTTTTTCTCTGGAGGTGGATGCCACCCCTTCTTAGGATTGAAAATTTTCCATTGAAAATAAGTACGGAAATCAATGAACTGACTAATTCTAAGCAACTTTTGTTTCATGAAGTTTTTTCCGAAAGTCGATACTTTTCGACTTATTTGCGAGTGAAATTGTCGGTTTTCAGGCAAAAAAACACGTTTTCAGATTATTTTTGGCGAATAACTGGAAAAATATGCATTCTATCGAAAAAAATGTTGAGAGCAAAATTATAGCTTATGAAAAAACAAAGAAAATCGTATATATATGATGTATTCTGACCTAATACGAACTGAATTATTGCTTGTTGAAAGTTGATTGGTATTTACAACTATGTGTATTCATCAATTTCTACAAAAATGTGCTTTTGGTTTTTTCCCTATAACTCGCTCAGTTTTTAATCAATCAAGTCCTTCAAAAAAGCATTTTGTAGGTTTTTTCAGAAGCTATAAGTGCATCTGAATAAATATATATCAGATCTTGTTTTCAAAAAGCTTCATGCTAAAAGAGCTCAAAAAAGGTACTTTGCTCGAACACACGCAAGCTTTAAATGGCAATATCTTACTCAATTTCTATTCTGCAAAAAAAATTGAACGCCAAAATTTTTGTCTAGTCAAGTACTCGGAACGTATTATAAACACATAAATGAAGTGAACTGTATGAAGTGGCGACGATTTTTTTCAAATGGGGTAGAAGAGAGTTGCAGGTTTTCACTATTTTAACGAAAAAATAGGAATCGACATTATTCTCTTCATAACTCGCTTAGTTTTGATGCTAGGTACTTTTGTAAGAAATAAAAATTAAGGTTTTTTAAAGGACTTCAAAAAAAGTTAAATGAGTTTTTTCCGAAAATGCATTGGTTTTTGGTTATTGTACGTAGAAACTTTCCATTTTGGCGATTGAAAACAACTCAACTTTCAACTCAACTTTCAACAAGCAATAATTCCGTTTATATTGGGTCTGCATACATCATAAATACACGATTTTCTTTGTTTCTTTATTAACTATAAATTTGCTCTCTATATTTTTTTTGATTAAATGCATATTTATCCAGTTATTCGCGAGAAAAAATCTGAAAACGCGGTTTTCGCCTGAAAACCGACAACTTCTCTCGCGAATAAAGGAAAAAGTATTGACTTTCAAAAAAAACTTCATTACACAAAAGCTGCTTAGAATTAGTCAATGTATCGATTTCCGCACTTATTTTCACCCATAAGAAGAGGTGGCATCTATCCTCAGGATAAAAGCAACTTCCGGCACAGGGTAGACTTTGGAATAGATCCAGTCATTGACTGGACTAATAAGCTTTTCGAGGGAAAAATTTTAATGAAAATATTTTTATTGAAACAATGGTTAAGAATAACAATTTACACATTTATTATAAGCAATAACGCATGACGTACGTTTCGCTGGAACTTCACCTTCTTCAGATGCTAATGGCAAAGTGTTTGCCATTAGCAAGATCAAGGAGATTCAATTTTTTGGCCTGAGTCTTTGTCGAAAATATTGATAGCTCTCAATGATTATGTATTATCATTAGAAAAAATCGTTTAGTTTTATATTCTCTAGCTCAGGGGTGCTCAAACGGTCGATCGCGGAAACTTTTAGAGTCGATCGCGAGGCGCATGGTAACACCGCCCTTGCAAGAACGTGGCAGCACAGTGTTTCTGAAGTGCAACAAATTAATTTGTTTCTTATTTAGTAACATTAAGTTGGTCAATCGCTTTTCATCTAAATATTTTTTGGTAGATCGCCAGCACTGTAAGTCTGAGCACCCCTGTCTAGATGTTTCTTGAACTTAAAAGCTGTTTGACTTCTCTTTAAATCATCATTTCGATTCTCTTTTTATTTTCAACTTCCTTGATAAAATGAGTAATTGAAAGGAATTGAATAACATTAGTGGATTATATATTTCAGAGAAAATACCTACTTAGTTCAATCATTTGCTGCATCGGAATCCTTCCATTAATTTTGAAAATATTAACTATTTTCTTAAACTATCGCAGTTTGAAATATTATTGCACTATTTTTGAGATTTAGTAGTGCTGAAAAATCCATTTTTCACTATATGCTTCATTTAGTTATTAACGTAACAAGGCCGATATGTAGCAAATAACGGCTGAGGTTGGATATTGTATATATCCAACCTCATCCGATATTGTATATAACTAACCGAATCCGTTATTTGCGTATCGGCCGTGTGTCGTTAAATTATAAACTTTTCGTAATCCCATACTGTTATTTTGATTTAACGGTATTCAGATGACAATTGGAAAGTCAGTGTTAACGGCCGCCGGCCGTTATAATTTCATAACGGCCGGCGGCCGTTAAGAAATCACTTGTTCAAATATTTATTTCAAAACTTCATTCTGCTTACAATAACAACATTGAAATCTTGGTCCACAGCGAGTTGGAAGAATAAACCTCTGATTTTCATTTCGCATAGGCTAATAATACCGAGAATAATACATCTTCATTGACCACCTTTAAGTTAATCAACACTCGCTGCACTGCACATGATTCTCCCAATATTTCTAAAGGAATTTGATTTTGTTCCTCAATTTCATCCATGGTCGTCGTTAAAGCGAACTTGAGAACACAAAAAACTGACGTTGTTTATAAAACTGTCAAACTGTTCCATGACAACAGAGTGCACGACGTTGGGATTTTTCTTTAGAATTGCGAGGTACGGGGTTTTTTCTTTCTTCGGAATCAAAATATAATCTTTCAACGGGATTACGAAAAATTTTTAACGACACACGGCCGATACTCAAATAACGGATTCGGTTAGTTATAATCCTCGGCTGCGCCTCGGATTACAATATCCAACCTCATCCGTTATTTGCTACATATCGGCCTTGGTACGTTAATAACTATTTCAGTAGTAATACTATAAGTACTTCAAAATAATTAGGTTATACATCGATAAATTGTTACATAATTACCAAGAATGTCAGTTTGACTGTCTAAATAATCCGACCGCGAAGCGGGACTGTCAAAACTGTCAAACTGACACGATTTGTAGTTATGCAGGAAGTTTGAGATGTATCACCGTATTAATTTTGGAGTGCGCATTGTATTTGATACCATTATTTATTGAGTTAATTAAGTAAAAATCTCCTAGTCTACTCATTTTTAAACAGTTATTGATAAACGCCAAAATTTGACGTTCCTGTTAGTTTTCGATTGGTAGAGCTACTCTATGTATAATCAGGTATTATCAGTGATAATATCACAAGAGCATCGAAAATAATCGATTATACTTCCAAGCCACGAGACGTATTTTGCGAAACACAACGAAAGCGCAGCTCGAGTGGTGAGAAAATACGTCGAGTGACGAGGTCAGTATAATCGATTATTTTCGATTGCTCGAGTGGTATTCGTTACGATTATATAACGAATAAAAAATATTTATTTTTTCTGACAAACGTCAAGACATCGTCAATATGAAAACATACACATTTTGACTCGAAGCGAAACAACAAAAAGATTATATCACGTCGTCAAGGGTACATTAACTTATCAATACGCAGTAGCTATGCAAAATTCACGGATTCTGTTGGCTTATTCGTATATGAGTTATATAATCGAAAGAATACAAGATAACTAAATTGTATTGATCGTTCCGATTGGTTGAAAATTGAACGAAAGAAAAAATCAAACAAATACGTCTTGTATACAAGTCTTAACACCATTTGAAAAAAATCACAAAAAAGTTTTCAATCATAAAGAAAGTAATTTGCTTTGTATTATTCATTCATTCTTCCATGTGAATACTACTGATTAGAATAGATGCAGTTTCAAGGGATATTAACTATTTCTTAAGGAAATGAGCTTTAATGCTTTATTTTGAATTAACATTACTCGAAGCGGAGGCCTGGGTAGCCCATCGGAAAGGTGTTATCGCTTATAAACCGAGGATCGTGGGTTCGAGTCCTTGGGTGTTATGAGGGCCATCTTAACGGCAAGGCACATGAGGCACGTGCCTTGGAGCATTACGCCAGTCCCAAGATGGTGAATTTTTGATGCTGAATATTTGAAAAAATTAATACAACACAAAAATATTTCAATTTTGTAGTAAACACTGAAATACATTCGATTGAAAACAGCTATTTATACATTTTCGATGGCCTCTTGGGCCATTGATGGCGAGGTTTGCTGCAGTGGCGCAGCGTGAGGGGGGTTTTAAGAGTTGACCACAGACTGAAAATTTATTTCCAAGAATTCATTAACTTTTAATTATAACTCAACTTTACCAGCCACGATATGTTCTTGTGAAATATTGTTTTCTTCCTTAAAATTTCTTAAAAATTATTCGAGGAATTCTACTGGTGATGTATAAATATTCAGCTATTCCTATTCTGGAAGACGAAATTTTTGATGTCCTAGCTTTTCAATCTCGCCCTCTTAATATTTTATTATAATTGATGAGTAAATTTTAATTGGCATTTATTATGTTGATGTTTTTTTTGTATATTGTTTTAATTTCATGCGTAAACTAATACTCTCTGCCTTGAAATTTTTTGATTCATGATTTTTAAATGTATTTTATCTGGATGCTATTTGAGACTTGAGTATTCCCACTACCTGACAGATATTTTCATTATATTTTATTAAATGTGGGTAATTTATATGTACGTTACGTTTTCTGTTCCATAAAATATTCTCGTTTTTCATACTATCCCCAATTTTTTCTGGAAACCCTCCCTAATGAAAAATTCTGATTGGCCACTGGTTTGCCGAACTCAAATCAAGAGAACAACCCTATTAGGTGATGTTTGTATCTTTTTTTTTCAATTACTGTTGAAAAGTTAGGTTAGAAATGTAATAGTGTTCATAAGAATAATCGTTATTATATTTTTGTTGAATATTTAAATCGTTATTTAGTTTTGTGAATGAAAAAATATATTATTTCAGATAAATATAAAAAAGTTTTGGGTTACTAAAAAATCCGGAGCCTTGGGGCACCGAAACTCTTAAGATGGGCCTGGGTGTTATGTATGTATGAAATTTAGTAACTCAAAAATTTGATATGTTGTTGGGTGATTACTAAGATTCGAGCCCATTAGCCGTTCGAAACCGGCGTAAAACTGTAGGTCCCTTGAGTTAAAGAAAAAACATTACTCGAACTTGCTCGATATTTTTACATAAGAAAAGAAAAAGCATATAAAAAACATCGTCTACCTCTCATTCGTTAAGAAAAAATAAAATGATTTATTTTCGATTTAAATACCCGATCGTTAAATATGAGCATATCATTAAAAACTCTGCTTTTCACAATGCGTTTGAACTAGTGATTCTTGGCACATGTGTATTACACATGTATCTAATTATTGAGTTCCGTTTATTCATTGTGGATTTTTCATAATATGTATATTTCCTTCTTTCTATTAGAAATTTGAATGCTATATTCGAGCTTAGTACAATGAGCAAGGTGAATACACAACTTACATTATCGCATGTTTGACGTAAGGACAATCCTAATCATATGTTTCTGTTACAGACGGAACTTCGATCGAAGTTATCTAATGTGACAGAAGTACCTACTCTCTGAGGGATCGTGAATATAATACCTAGATCAACGATGAACAGCAAATGAAAAACTTTAGGTTGATTTTCGAGTGAATATTCTGTCTTGGATTATTTTATTATCCCAGTGGGTAGGTATTTTAGTTTTATACGGAATTGTTAAAAGTGATTTAGTAAAACTCGTATCAGGATGGCTCTGAAAAGTTTGCACTTTTAGGTTCACATGTAACTCAAAAAAGTGTTATTTTCATGTTTTACAGACTAAAGTCAAAAGAGAAGCGAATGGTTTATGAAGCCGTATTATATATATATTATATATATATATATATATATATATATATATATATATATATATATATATATATATATATATATATATATATATATATATATATATATATATATCTATATATATCTATATATATAAAACAGAATTCTTCGTGTTATCGATACACGTTCGTGGCAATAAAATGAAGTGAACTAGGACATTTATTTGAAACTAATCAAAAAAACATCCTAGCGGAGCATATAAACTGACTGTCTATCATTTCCATTGATTGTGATAGACAACTTAATTTTTCTATCATACACCGTCCAACATATATGGAGGCATTTGGATGTTTCGTGAACTCGTATAACCAGCTCCGCTAGAGGTTTGTTTGATTAGTTTCAAATAAATGTCCTAGTTCACTTCATTTCATATATATATATTATATAAATATATATATTATATATAATATATATATATATATATATATATATATATATATATCATATAATATATATATATATATATATATAGTATCATATATATATATATATATATATATATATATATATATATATATATATATATATATATATATATATATATATTTATATATATATATATATATATATAGTATATATATATATATATATATATATCTATATTTATATATGAACTTTTTTCTAACCACATTCATTTTTCATCATCATGGAGATTTCTTATTTTTCCGTTGTTTTTGAGGTTTCGTACATGTTCAAAGCTTCTGCAAATTCAGTTAGAGTATTCAAATTCCTACATAATGAAACCATTTTCTGATGTTTGTAAATAATTCTAATATAGTTTAACTGCATTATGAGCCCTGGCGGAAATATATGTATTGAAAAATAAAAAAACATGAAAAAGTGATTCTAGAAGAGCACGGAAGGTGACATAAATTAGCTGAATAAACTCCAGTTCATTTATTCGAATTTAGAATCAAAATACTACTTTATTATTGTTACTATGAGTGGTTTTATTCATGAAACGGTAATAATGTAGTGCTTTTCCGCAGAATTCAAATGAATTAAATTATTGAAAATCGCCAAAAAAAAATATTGATGTAATAATGAGACACGAAGAAAACAAATAGATAGTTGCGCAAAACCAGACTTTTTGTTAGTATGAACATGATGAAGTAGAGGCCTCGGTAGCCCAGCGGTAGGGTGTATCGCTTGTAAACCAAGGATTGTAGGTTCGAGTCCCAATACTTGGGTGTTGAGTATGTCCCACGAAATTGAGAGGTACTAAATATAATTAAATTTTGGGTACTGACTCAGTTTCAAGCCCATTGACTGTTCGGAATCAGCGTAAAACTGTAGGTCCCTTGAGATAAAAAAAACATGATGAAGTGGAACTGAACAACGACAGCTTGTTCTGTTCAAATATAACAAGAAATTCAAGTGCTTAACTTGATACGCTGGATTTTTTTTTTATTTTTTTATTATCGAGGTGAAAACTTCAAAAGAGATACCGGTTGCGAACCCGGCCTGTGTGGGATTCAATAGTTGATATATATAAATATATATCAACATTGCCTACCCACTAAAAGCACCTCTGTTCTTTCGGTTTCCGGGCATAATAATAATAATAATAATAATAATAATAAGTTTTATTTCCTCTGATTACATAAAAGTAATATGGGAAAGTGTCAACAGAAAAATTGCACATACTAATGTGACACTGTACAGGTATTTACAATGAAATAGTATACATATCACAAAATCACATTAATACTTCTGTAAAATATTCGTCAACGGAATAAAATACTCTATCTAAAAGTAGTGATCTAACAGCTGATTTGAAAGGCCTAAGATTATCGATTTTTCTAATTCTGTGAGGTAGGTGGTTAAATATTTTTATACCCAATACATTGCAGCTCCTTTGTACTTGAGTTAAACGTGTAAAAGGTACATGAAGCAACTGCGAGGTAGACCTCCTTGTACTATATTGATTCACATCACTACAGCTAACCAAAGAAGATAAATTTCTTTTAATATAGATCACACAAGCATAAATAAACATACAGGGTACAGTTAAAAAATTACTCTTATAAAAATTACGACATGACGTTTAATCTAGTGAGACCAAAAATTGAAACGAACAATTCTCTTTTGAATTTTAAAAACATAATCCGCCATTGGTACTATTTCCCCAACAAAGTATAGCCATATTCCAGCGCCGAGTTGACTGAAGCATAATAATACATCTTTAAGATATTCAGGTCACAATAGTTCTTAAGTTGCCTTATTGGCAAAATTTAAAACGAAGAGAGTTTACCGCTCAATACCGCTCGCATTGATTTTTCCAGTTTAAATGATCATCCATCGTAACACCCAAGAAAACTTCACTTCATCAGACAGGACCCAGAGACTCAGCACCTGGCAATGCTAAACCAAATGGACTGAGGCACCTATTTTGTGCCATTTGGAGTAAACATTAAACAGAGTTGTTTTATTCTCATTGAGAATAAGGCCCATTTATCGAGCAATATTCATTCATTTTGCTGATGCAATTATTTGACAGCAAAGATAGGTCATTTTATACTTGCAGCAGAGATATAAGCACAGAACTATCGTCCGCGTAGAGGCGTAACCACCCCACTATCTGTTCTAAAAACTCCACTAAATCGTTTATCAACAATATAAACAGAATCGGACCCAGTGTACTACTTGAGGCACTCCAGAGTGCAACCACTCCCTGTGAGACAAAAATTGCGAACCCCTCTCCGAAATTCTCACCGTCTGCGACCTTCCAGTCAGATAAGATCTTATCCAATTTAGGGGTACTCCACGAATACCCATCCTCTCCAACTTGAACAGCAGAGTATCCACGTCTATCGTGTCAAAAGCGCGGCTGAGATCAAAGAAGATACTCATGCAGAACCTCCTTTCCTCAACAATTTAAGAGAACTCTGTTGTATACCGACAAAATTGCATCCCTGAGTAGTTTTGTTCTTCCTAAAACCGTACTGGCTTTCAAATAATAAAAGAAAACGATCAACAAATGAAGTGAGACGAATGAGGAATGATTTTTTCTAGCACCTTAGAAAAGACCGATAGAAGAGCGACCGGTCTGTAATTTTTTTAATTGTGAGTATGGTCTTTTTTCTTATATATCGGGGAATCGCCGCCACCTTGAGCTCAGACGTTAATTGACCCTGTTGAAAATGATTCATTAACCAGGTGCGTCAGAGGCAAGGCAATGTCCTCCGCCCACATGTCTAAAATTCTGCAGGGAATTCCGTCTATGCATATGATTCTTTTTTCGACACCGATAATAAAACATCCAAAACCTCAGACGGTGTAACCGGCGTTAGAAACATCAGATTAGTATTGATTCGCATCTGGCAACAAATTGTATTTACCTTTAGTTTATCTGTTAGTTCCTTAACAGAATTAACAAAATAAGAGTTGAAAACTGTGCCTTATCAATTGGAATCTGTGATTGAACGGTGTTCTTCATTTCAAATATCAACATCCGGTATTCTATGATTATTTCGATTTGGGATATTAGATCTGATAACACCCCAGACGGTCTGACGATTTGTTGTCTGCATTGGTGATTTAAATTACTTACGTATCTTTTTTTTGTAATTAACTATATTTTCTGTATGATTTCTTTTCATTTTATTATAAATTTCCTTCACCAGTGTTGTCAGTTCTACTCACTTTATATAATTTCCCTCCTCGACAATCTGTTCTGTTATCCAAGGATTTTTGGTGTTTCTCCTTTTATAATGAGGCCTGAAAGGGGAAACGCCGCTTCAAACATGTAATTAAATATCCTGAAGAACAAGGGAAAACACAATCCGCAACACTTATCCCTCCATAAAGGCATATCAGTTTTCCCGAGAAACGAGAAACTTAAAATGAATTGATATATTATCCGCTGAATATATCCTCCTCTTACCGCCGCCAATATCATGGGGGTTCAAATCATTCTTATAGCCAACTTCAAGCAACTGCGCTGAATGGTCAGACATCATACTATCTATGGTCAAAGCTTTGAACGAGCAACGCCAGTTTACGAATATATTGTCTATGAGCGATCCCGAATCACCCAGCGTTCTCGAGCACTCCTCGAAACATTCAACAAATCCATAGGAAGAATATATATCAACAAAATTTCTAGATTTAATGTTGGGTGAGTCTCTAATGTTAATATTTATTAATATTATAATTATATAAGCCTACTAAACCTCCAGTCTCACACTTAGATTAGGACTCTCGTGCTGCGGTCAGCACTAGAACCTGTTCCCTTTCTTGTGTCTATATTTCAAGACCCATGTGTATATCTCTATGCGTCGCGTCGCATTAATTTTGAAATCAAGTAAACATACCTGACGAGGTGATACGCTGGAGCAATTATGTTGACGCATTGGTGGATCAGATGCTAAAGTATTTATATTTATTGGGGAGAATTTCTAAGATTGACAACAGGAAAACAGCTCTTGTTGCTCATAGTTGGGTGCATATAATATAATATGAGTGATTACTGAGAATTTAATGGAAGATTCATGAGAAGAAAAATGCTCAAATGTTTTTCAAATCATTATTTTTCATATTGTTTATTAAATGTCAATTTAAATTGAAATGTTGCAATGAAAATGAGTACAATTCTTGAAATATTAATTTTTCGTATTTTTAATTTCATATATGAGTAACACCATGGATCGAATCATTTCTGGATTTTTGTGATTCTCCAGTTAATGTATACTGCGAGGCTCAAACTTACATATCTCTTCCTCTGCTCAGTCGGAGTTAACAAATGCTGTATTTGTGACTTTTTAAAATATGACTTCAACAATATATATACTGTATCTAATATTGTATATTATTTTTTAATAATCAATTCAAGTTGCTTTGTCTAGCTTTTTTATAGGAAACTCAACATACTTTAGAGAATCGTACATATGATATTTTACGCGAGTTGAGAACTTTACTTTCCGAAAATTTTATCTTTCATACCTAAATTGAGCCTATCATTCAAATCTTTCTTCATAAAACAATTTCTTTTCGCCAAATTTGGCACAGACAAAGGAATGGACTGGAAAA
>JARQZK010005422.1:15000-21103 GCA_030704885.1 Cynegetis impunctata | reverse complement strand
AGCTCTTAAAGTATACAATTCACAGAAAGAAGTTTTAAATAAAATTTATAGTGAATATTATGCTCTACAAATTTGGTTATTACCAATTTTCATGTATCATCAACCGTTAACTATATATTCAGCAATAAACAAATTTTAAAAAGTTTAGAGCGCTATGATTAAAAATATATGCATTCTACAGAAAGAAGTTATGGTCGAAAGTTGTAGAGAATATTATTATCTACGAAAATAATTGCCACTATTTTTGTCGTTACTCGAGAAAATTCTGTTTCATCTAACTTTATAAAAAAATATTTTTTCTTTTCAATTTTATAGTAATGGTTAAATTACCATATCCATGTTCATATGCACTGGAAGTATAGTTACAATCACAATTTTAACACCACTCATTCTAAGTACAGTCTCATTCTATATGTGTTATCTAACACCCTCTCGCTACTCTCGTGATGATATGACATATTTTTGATATATTTGATAATTTCCTCATTTCAGTCATGGTACTCGATATAAATCACATTTTACTTCAATTTGTGGACTCTTCCATTTGTCTAATTTGTCAATCAATGTATACCCATCTATACATTAACACAATAAAAATAATTAATGAATATATAACTATATATATATATATATATATATATATATATATATAATATATATATATATATATATATATATATATATATATATATAATATATATATATATATATATATATATATATATATATATATATATATATATAAATATATAAATCCACAATAATAAAAGCTACGGCCCCTAAAACTGATTATATTCCCTTGCTTTCTAATAATCGAGAGCTCTTTAGTTCCATTCTTCTCTACAGATAGCTTCTAAAATTCTCAATATTTCGTCTCGCGCCAATTATCGAATATTAAGATTACTGTAGAGTAAATAGTTGATGGAATCCGTCGTTACTACGTGATTATTTAACATGATGAACAAAACTAAATTAGAATTTACTACGTTTATTATCACAAAATATTTTGAAAACTTTAACACTGCGATTGCAATTTCGGTCACTAGACCATCATCGGGCAGATCAGTTCTTAACTCAATCTGCCCGATGGTGGTCTAGTGACCGAAATAGCAATCGCAGTGTTAAATTTTTCAAAATATTTTGTGATAATAAACGTAGTAAATTCAAATTTAGTTTTGTTCATTACTGTAGAGTGTTGCAACATTAGTACATACCGTGTATGACTTATTCTTGGCAGCTTCCAAAATTCTAAAAATTATATATATATATATATATATATATATATATATATATATATATATATATATATATATATATATATATAAATATATATATATATTTATATAAAAATAAATAAATATATATATATATATATATATATATATATATATATATATATATATATATATATATATATATATATATATATATATATATATATATATATATATATATTAGGGTGCTTTTTTTTTCAAAAAAATTTTTTTTTTTTGGTCCTAATGTGAAATTTTGTTGCAAGTATGCAAAAAGAAAGTTCCTGAAAGTTAAGGCCCTTAATATTAATATTTAGTCCTCGACCAAGGCGTGTAGAGATTTCCCATGAAAAAAACACAGAAACCCTGATTTTTTAACTTTAAATTTCTATAGCTCAGTTGCATTTTATAGCATCGCTTCGACCATGGATGGGTTTTTTTCAGAATTGAATGTTCTACAAAAGTGTCTCTTGAGGCAAAGCCGAAAATGGAACCGGCGAGGTAGTACAGGCCTCTAATCTTGATTTTTCCATGAAATTCGCGTTTTTCCGCATTTATTTCGTGAATGACAAAAACAACAGAAAAAATGTTGAGAACAAACTTGTGGAAAATTTAATTTCCTACAAAAAAGGACCCTAGCACCAAGTCGCTAAAATCAATATTTCCGGAGATATTCAATAATAAAGTTTTTGTAATTCTAAATTTTCATCCAAAATCGCGTCAAATTATAAAAAAATTCTTTTTTTCATTATCCATCACTACTTTCTCAATTAATAACTTTTTCATAGTATATATGTATATATATATATATATATATATATATATATATATATATATATATATATATATATATATATATATATATATATATATATATATATATATAGTAAAAAAATGTAAATGGTGGGAAATATGTCAAATATAAAAATTTAATTAATAAGCATAATAAAAAAAAAAATTTATTTTACTTCTGTTCGACTATATTGTGATTTCGTACATGGAGGGTGCTCTGAGCGATGGCTTTGGACAGTCTGAAAAATTTTTCGCCTCTCCTGTTCATTATTTGTCAAGCCTTGATTGAATTTTTCAGCTAGCGCTACTCCTCGCTCGGCAATATCACTACCTTCAAGCTGCAAAATGTTTTAAGACACTGTTGATACTCCTGATTAGTTTCCCATGTATTTGCTTCTGAATTTAAAAATCCATAAGGCAGATTAAATCCGATTAAATAATTGAAGATTTTTTCAGCAATTTGTTCAGACATAATGTTGAACTAAAATACTGAATGCAACGTTGACTACAAGTAATCGACGCTATGAGATTAGTGTATAGGAAGCTTTGTTCACTACCCACGCGACGCAAGTGTCAAAAAGAAAGCGCTATAATTAAGCGGTAAATTAAGTAAGCTCAATCAAGGTCAAGCCGAAGTCTGATTATTGCGCTGAGAGGAGTGAGGGATCAAAATAAACAAGGAATGATCGGTACTAGATTACACACGTACATTTCACCTCTTTCTTCCCATACATATTTTAGTTTTAGCTAACATCTTATGCACTTCTAAAATTTCTAACCTGTCCATTTATCTATAAATGTAAAATATGTTTTTACAATCAATGGGTACTAACATATTTCCGACTATTTATATTTTTTTACCGTTGCATCTTCACAAAAAAAAAATTATTAGTAAAGAAAGTAGTGATTGATAGTAACATAAAGATATTTTTTATAATTTGACGCGATTTTCGATAAAAATTTGGAATTAAAAATACTTTATTATTGGATATCTCCAGAAATATTGATTTTAGCGACTTGCTGCCGAAGACCTTTTTTGTAGATAATTGAATTTTCCACAAGTTTGTTTTCGACATTTTTCCTGTAGCTCTTGTCATTCACGAGATAAATGTGAAAAAACGCGAATTTCATAGAAAAATCAAGTTTAGAGGCCTGTACTACCTCGCCGGTTCGATTTTCGACTTTGCCGCAAAGGACACTTTTGTAGAACATTTAATTCTGAAAAAAACCCGTCCATGGTCGAAGCGATGCTATGAAATGCCACTGAGCTATAGAAATTTAAAGATAAAAAATCAGGGTTTCTGTGTTTTTTTAATGGGAAATCTTTACACGCCTTGGTCGAGGACTTAATATTAATATTAAGGGCCTTAACTTTCAGGAACTTCTTTTTTGAGTACTTGCAACAAAATTTCACGATGGGACCCAAAAAAATTTTTGAAAAAAAAGCACCCTAATATATATATATATATTACTATATATATATATATATATATATATATATATATATATATATATATATATATATATATATATATATATATATATTCCATCTCGTAATTACAGTAAAAATTCATTATTTATAAAAACATAATTCATTAGCAGGGGGCATAATCCATCCCCTGAGCGTCAGATACGCACTTTTATTAACACGTTGACTGCCATGTGTATACATATTTTGCACATTGGCAAGTCTCTGGACGCCGTGTGTATAGATTTTATACATGAACAATGTTAAACTTCCAAGCCATGTGTATATGAATTCTGCATTATATATACCATACTTCTCTTATGTGGCACGGATTGCTACGGCGTACAATCAACCCATAGTAAAATAGCAGGGTGATTTATTGTATATTTTCAGAATTATAAATTTTTATTATAATTTCTGGATTGCTGGCATTGAAAAATATTTTTGATTTTGTATAGGATAGCGTATTGCATTATTTATTTTGTAACATACGAAAATTCATTCAGAAAGTATCGGTGATTTCACAAAATCGTTTCACAAAAAATAAATAAGTTATTTTAGGGATTTGATACAAAAATAAACATAATTGGAAAATATGATTTTGGCATCGACTTATGATGTCAGAAAAAATATTCTATGCAGACTGGTGGTTTTTCAGGACAAGCTGTACATACGTAAAAGACTTTTTTACTGTAATTTTTATTCGTGCTTATGATATATGCACACAGCGTATTATGAAAATCAAAATCAGACGCCGTGTGTATATATTTTATTCACAGCTCAATAAATCAAATTCATCTTATCAATCGATTCAATTATGATACAGAAATTGATAAAAGTAGACAACAGTCGATAATTCACAATAAAATTATTGCGGCGCACTGGACCCTATAGCATATTCTGGCTCGGCACTCAACGTGTTAATTGCACTCTCTTTTTTACCATTAAATAATTGTACATTACCACACTATTTTAGAAACTATAATCAGTCTAAGCACTACCTATAATGGGCTCAAAGTTTAAACATTGTTGAAAAAACAATTATTATAATCTTCGAATTTCATATTTTTGTCACTTTTGACAATTTTAAATATTCAAGCTTCATCCAGTAATAATTTATAATTTTCTTATTTGCGTATAATCAAATGAGCAACGGTTTAAAATTTCTCAAAAAAATTCAATGACTTTTATAAATAACACTTGTGATGCCTAATGATTGGTCCTGGTTATGAAATGATACACTGGTTCATCTTACACTTTAGTCTTTTTTCGTTATATATTATAGAATTCTCGCTAAACCCTCGGGCAGCGTGATGAGTATCTAAGTCTATCTATCACAGATTCCATCTGGTTTATATACATATACTACACAAAGATGCCAATGACATGCATCCTTCGCCTCACGTAATTGTAGCTGTTTATAAACAAGTACGAAAAATAACATTCTTTGTATCTAATAATAAATACACAGTGCAACTGACACTGACCTTCTCGTCTACTCAGGTTATCTGGAAAAGTTATCCTAAATTTATGTGAGGAAATCGCTGATATGGCATGACAGACAAATATAGGTTACATATCTTGGATTTCAAATATTATAAAATAATTAATTATATTTAATTGATTTAAGAAACTTTCAAATCGATAGATATTTAATTTTTCACTTGTATATTATTTGTTCATCTCACCTTGAAAACAGTTGCTATAAACACACTCATTATGCCCTAGGGCGTCATGAGCGGGCATTTATGGATCATAACGCCCGCTTATTGTACGAGGAGAACTGCAGCAACTTTCATTGATTAAATACTCCATAATCCTTGTCGTATGCGACTCTGGATTTCTCCGGCAATGAATTATTCGCAGCTTTGGCTGCATTTTCTATGATATTCTTGGGTAAATTCTTTTTCATTTCCATTATTTCTATAAGACTACACAAAGAAAGCAGCAATGACGTTCACTAAATATGATGACAAAAATATTCACAAACGTCAAAATATCAACAAATGACATGCCTACTATGAGAAGGAAAATGGAAAGTATAGAAGCAATGAACCGATTTTAAAATCGATTTTTCATTATAATAAAATGATTTTTAGGTGAAAAATAAAATCTTGTATGCACCACGTGCGTAACTATATAACGCAATTGGTACATAAATAACTGATATATTCATGTATGATTTCAAGACAGTAGACTTGTGAGGTGAGTTTTTGCGAAGAATCTATCTTCTAATTCTTAATTTTCTCACAATATTCTTTTACATATTATCAAGTATCAAATTCTTTGATTCCTATTTCCATTTTCTCCGTAGATCAACCAGATATCATAGTCCAAAATATGAATTACCTTCCTCAGTCATAAAGGGTTACTCAAAATTCTCATTCAAGAAGTGGCACCAAGTAGAACTATTAGTAATATTTCAAAATGAAATTTGAAGTATATCAGAATCTATTCAGTAGAAAAGTCAATTCAGGAATTAGTTCCACATGTGTCGAAATCAGATTTAGTATCTTTCTACAAAAAATATCATCGGAATATGTCAATAATGACAATACTTGTTACAAAACTGAATTTTCTGCTCTAGTTA
>JARQZK010005422.1:0-10000 GCA_030704885.1 Cynegetis impunctata | reverse complement strand
AACAGTATTCATTCAGTTTAGGTTTACTAGAAAATTTGTAGACATTTTTTTATAAGTCACTTTACAAATTCATCATGAAAAGTGGGATATGAATTGAAAAAATTTCTGACAACTCTAGTTAGTTTTGAGGTGGTAATTCAGTTTCTCGAATGAATATCGAGAAATAGATGCCCACCGGATGAACCAGTGTTTTTGAAGAAAATTCTAAATCAGAGCTTTTTAGTCGTATTTCTTCCGAAAATAAAAGACTATTGCACTGTATCGTGTTCTTTAAATCCGTTTCATACTACTTGTATATATATATATATATATATATATCAGCTAGAATTTGGTATCTTGCTCTTGAGGTTTCGTGCACATCCAGATTCAGTAAAAGGGTTGACATTTCATACGTTGATCGAGTTGATGTGAGGAAAGTGCTTTTGTTGGTTTCAAAACTTTTTTGCAACTTCCGGCGTATTGAATTTAGATATTTCATATTGCGTAAGTTTTCGGCACCTCTACAGCCACTCCACATTGACTTAGGGGGTTAAGGATTTGTATGTGAAAGGAAAAAAATGAGGTTAATTAGGATCTTAGTGACATAACTCTACTCCTCACGTGAGCTGAGGTCATTAAATTCAGTCACTTCGTACTTCGAGATTATAGCAATTGGTTTCACAATCATGATGCCTAAATATGTAAGGTAAGGTGGGGTAAGTGTGTAGCAATATTTGGAAAGTTCGTATATACACCATATTTTCAAACAAAGCACTATAGTTGCAGATCTCAAATTTTGACATAACATAGTTATGGATATTGCCTACAAGTCCTCATAATAAAACTTTGATATAGACACATTTTCGCATTTATTTCTATATTATATATATTTCTATGCCCATAGTACACACTTCTCCTGTGAAACGGGGAAAGTGTGTATGCAAGCCAAATGCAATGCACATATCAAGAAATGTAGAAGTCTGGGGCAAGTGTGTAAAACTGCGATATTTTATTTTTCGACTGGTGCAAAAAAAAAATTTTATCTTACAAACTCTTCAAGTTACAAACCTCTTAACAAGAAATGGACATTAACTGAATAACTGAAAGTGAAGAAAAAACATGAATATATCCTAAAGATAAAGTAAAATACTTGAATAAATCCAGTTATATTACTAATGAACATTATAATCTGTAAAAGAAAGTCCAAATCGATGCAGACCCCTTTTACTAACAACTGGCTTTGGAAGACCCATAATAATATTTTGAGTTCCAAAGCACATTCCTCAGGATCAGCCCAGAATTTGTAGCAGTTGGATCTAACGAATGAACGTTTCTTAAAAATTTTAATTTTACTTCTTTGTCTTCTTTTTTGTTGACAGTAACATGAATACTACCAATATCCAATCACTAACATCTACATCTGAATTTTCTTTGTTTAGTTCATCCATAAATGTGATCAATTCTTCCTGATCTCTAAATTCTTCGTCAATATCATCGTCACTCTGGTCTTCACAAACTTCTTCTTCATCTGATGATGTTTCTGAATCAATGACTACGTTAGAGACTACTTTTTTCCACTGTCTTCTTAATTGGTTTTTTCTCTAAATGTTTAATTACCTCTGGAGCAGTTATGATTTCAGCTCCACCCGCGATTTTTCTTCTAGGTTTCTTGTCTTCTTTTTCTCTGTGTTGTTTCAACATTTCCAGAAGCAGCTCTTCAAATAGTGAACTTTTCTCATGTTCACTATTAGTACACACTTGTCCAGCTGAATTAATACACACTTCCACAGAGTAGAATTTTAGTGGGACAAGTGTGTACGCGTACCAACTAATAATAGACGCTTAAGCTAAAATAAAAATAACGACTGTAGGTTAAAATTGAACTATTTCTTACCATATTTGTAGTAAAAAACTTCAAAAAACTCACTTGGAACTATGATGTCACACGATGAGTAAACGTCTACCAACTACATGCACTGTTTATGGTGAGAGGTTATGAAATATTAGCTTTTCCCGCCAATATAGCAATTATCTTAACTTCGGCTGTAGCTTACAAAGGCCTATTATGAACCTTTAAATACTGTTTTATAGATGCCACACCAGTATGTTATCGGAATAAGAATTATTTGGCGCTTACACACTTACCCCGAATACACACTTACCCCACTTAACCTTATATCGGATGACCCACTTTATACATCTTGATCAATTTCAGTATCAACAGTAGCCTTTCTAAACTTTCACTTCACTCACTATTTAATGCACTGTGAATGAAAACTATAAAACGATGTATTATATATTTCTTTTTCCTTCATGCGAGAAGAAAGACAATTTTCAGCAAAAACAGAGTTCAAGTAATTCAAGAAATTCTAGTGATTTTTATTCAAAAAATAGCTGAACAATAAGTATCAAAGTTTGATATTGGGTTGCCATTATTGGTGTGTTTGATTACCATTATGCTTAAGGGAATGCAAAAATCTTCTTATTTTTTAGCTCCATTCATACTCAAAAATGCCCAAGAAGGCTTGAAGTTTCGACATATCTTTTATAATTAATTTCCATATCATTTGTCACTGCTTTGAAAATTTCCACTCATGCACTTCACTGGTACTGGCCACTTGCTCAAAGTTTGAAAATGAAAAACATCGACTGAATTAATATTATATGTTTGTTTGTATTGTAATCTGAACTACAGCTCATCACGCACAAGGGATATTTTGTTATATTCCTTCTGTGGTATTTCTTTTTTACGTTTATTTGAATTACTAGTCTCTTTTATATATCTACAATTGTTGTATTATTCTTATACAAAAATGAACGTTATTATTATTTGCCCAAATTTAGACATTTCCGTTCTGCATTGGAAACTACTCGCAATTTGGTCTGATAACGGCCGTTGTAGATTCAAATAAGTACCGGGAAAAAAAAAATATATATATATATATATATATATATATATATATATATATATATATATATATATATATATATATATATATATATATACTGGTTTGCCGTAGTATAAATATAACACGTCATAATATTTTCACGTTTCTTCCTACGATAGATGCGGAAAATGAAACAAAAAGAATAAGCTAAAAGTTTACCACGTAATAAACTATGAAATCGCTAAATGGTATAATAAATGTGTTAATGTATTTTCAAACTTACGTTCATCCCTAGCAATCTCATCATATGACTATTATGATACAAACGTTTTTTTATTCGTCGTTACAAATGTGCAGAAATATAACTATTATAACATTTAGTTCAATCTTCACTAGACTATAAAAATTGATTAATTTGCTTCTCTTATTGTCAACCTTACAGTAATAACTGCTGATTCAGTTGAATTCTTGATTCTACGTATATACACGTATACGTTGGCAGATTTATATCGTGCTGTTAATCAGGCGCTCTGTGATATAAAGGTATTCATCAATTGAGTTAGAAGGAGAGTATGAATTCATAAGTCGTTAGTAAGTATTAATGTTATTTATATAAAGTGCATTGTCTTGAAAATTAACAAACGATGAAAACCTGTATCGTATGCTGGCTTATATTGCCGAGTGTAAGATGAGATATTACTTTTTGGCATCTGGGATGGATTAATAATATTCAGTGAAATTGAAAATTTGCAATAAATTAACTTCCATGATAATCTATCATACCTATATAATGATGTGATCACCGTGGACAGCACAGGAAAGAAAGAAATTCAATATATTCATTTTCCTAGGCGTAACTTCATTTACCTTCCTTATTTGAAAAGAGGTTGAATAGTCTTTGAAAAAGTTCGACTAACGTGGAAGGTAGTTATGACCCATCTTGAACAAAGGGCATAATTTGAACTATTTTATATGAAAACGTCGGTGCAGAGAATACATGTTTCAGTGAATTGTGAATTATTGTATAGGTGTGAGTTTTGAATATGAACAAGTATTTTTCATGAATGTCACGATATGAGATGAAAAATGGAAAATTTCTAATTTCGAAGAATTAATTATTTGTAACAGTAAGATAACTTGAATATGAAGGATGTAAAATGTATTAGGTATACATATTTCATATATTTCATCTTTGAACTAAAATATGAATTCATCGTTTTCTCAGCATTCTGTCGATAAATAGATCACATATAAGTTCATGCTAACATTTTAACACTGCATTTCTCAATAGTATGCAGTAATTCAGGGTGGAAATGGAACGTCCGAATTAGTCTGCTCTTATACTGCGTTACCTCTGAGATTCTCAATCTGATGTTCATTGTACAACCACTTGATTTCTCTTTGAATTATCTGAACTTAATTAAATCCATTGAATTAATTTTACATTCTCCTGAAAGAAGTTATCGACGAGTCTATCGAGTCTATATGATCATTTTTTTCCACTTAATCTGGAAATAGCATTAGGAAGGATAACAATACATTTTGAATGAATATGTGAAATAATTCCCTAGCTGTTAATATTTTCCTACTTCCAATAAGTGCGAATTCATAAAAAATATTAATTTCGACAGGAATGGCACCGAATTTGCTTACTATCATGTAAAATATCATTTTGGATGAGTCAATCATCAATAACTTTCTTCTGACAGATGGAAAAATCAGCACAAAAATAGAAGCAGAACCTAGGGCAATTTGCTAAGTATCTGGAACGTCGTTCCTGAACAGGAACTTTGAGTTAGGTTATGAATAAAATTGGGCAATATGTATGAAAAATTTTGTAACGCCAAATCCTCAGTTAGAATAATTGATTAACAATATGTCCATTTGGTCTCTATTTTTATTTAATAATAGAAAAACGTTACTGAGTAAAAATTATTCATAAACAGTTAACTTCCATATGGAAAGTAAACCATTTCAAAACTCCATTCTTTTTGAGTTGAAATAAGAACGCAGTCCATCTTTCTTAGTGATATTGTTTCATAGTAGGTAATTGATATAAGAAATTTAAACTTCTCACTCTTCACAGAATATAAAACTATTGAGACTTAAATTTCAGTTGGCTCAAATAATATCTAGAGATTCCTAATAATACCAGAAATGGCGCTATAACTTTTCTGAAGCAATATAAACGCATCGGAATTACTCTTCACTTTGATTAGTTTGTTATTTTGGCATTGATTATGTACTTTATTTCAACGAGGCAAATAAAATTCAATATGTGATTTCTTGATAGACTGTCAGCTATGAAACTTGAGTTTCTTTGCGGTTCCTACAATATTTAAAAACTGTGCATCTCTGAATTCTTCTACTGGGCGATTGCACAGATGGAAAAACCAACCATTTGGACATCTTATACGGTGAAACGACAACATTCTAAATGAGGAAATCATATTTTCATTCTACATAATAATGTGAGATATTATCTCTACTCTGAAGAAATAACACAAAAAATCATTTTTCCGCATCGGCATCAGATCGAAAGACGGAAGGTTCCGAAAATGTCGAAAAAGTAGGTAACATCAAATTATTGAGTCAACATATTTGAGGCACATTTATATTTCTCAAAATTAAATAAAACCAACATACCAATAATTCAATCTAGAGAACGTGAAAACGCTCATGCAGAACACAACAAACTGGAAGCTATTATCGTTACTGAATTAATCCACTGGTAGAAATAATTGATACTGTACCTAATTTTGGGCTACACATCCCATGATTCTATTGAAATCTATCATTGAAGTTATTTTCGTCATTTTGAGTTGATTAGTTTTTCAATTTTTTCCAAGTCACAGAAATTTATAACATTGAAGAAGGCCTTTTTAACCATCGAACGATCATGAAGGACCAAGCCGGTTATCTTGTACCTACATATCTTAAACATATGATTGAGTTTGGACAGCACTGTTCGTTCAATTTTCACAGTTCTCTGTTAAATTCTGGAAAAAAGCCAATTTAGCGCATGCCTGAAAATAATATAATTGTAACATTAAATACCTACTTCTTCAACAAGGACTAAAAAATGCTAAGTAACTTGGATAGAACTTACGAAGCCAGTATTTCAGTTATCTAGTAATATTATACTTGAATAGGTATATGCCATGACATACCTAAATCTCAATCAAAATAAACTATTCTCGTTTTTCGATGATTAAACTTGGTTCGTTAACCATCGTAAAATATCAGTCGATATTCCATCTTTAATCGACTGCTTAGCCCAAGAAGCCTAACAAAACGTCAATAAATTCAGGTTACCTTATTAATTAAATTAATTAATTAATGGGCATTACGTTGTTCTGATATCGAACTCCGCAGACGTACGCCTTATGGATAATCTGGTAACAATAAATTTATCTTTATGCACGTTCGCGTGACAATGTTAATCTGATTGTCTTCAACTTCTGGGAGTTAGAGAAAAAGTAAACAGGAATTTCGAGTTGAACTAGCTCTATTATATAAGCGATGCAATTTCGTAATTTTTAGGCATTCTGACATTTTAACATTTATCAATGTCGGATAATTTGTTGCGGTTTAGAGATCCGGTAATATTTGCAAACAGAAATTTTATAATTCTTTTAGCCTCTGCACCTAATATGAAACATTACATTTCACTAATCATTTTCAATAATGAATTTTTTGGAAACACCAAGAATTCAATGAGTTTACAGGATATTTCAATCGAATCTGTATAAAAGCCAATAACTAAAATATTACCAATTCACAAAGGAAATGAGGAAAAAATTATAACCATTGCTTATTGTTTCCGTTTTAAAGTATTTTTTAAATTTAAGTCAGCATTGAATGTAGGTATTGATAATTTACTGAGAGGTTTTATATCTATTATATCATTGGCTGTATTTGTAAAATTTTTTCAAATTGAGACACTTAACAAATATTCTCTGAATTTCTGTTTCATTACAACGGAATGACGATTTTGATCCTATAAATCATAAAAAATTCATTCACGATCAATTATTTTCTACTTGACTATTCATTTGTTCATCATTTACTGAAATATTTCACAAAAGCTATCATAAACTGCATGCATTATTAGTTCAAATTCAGATGAGAAATCAGGCCTCAAGAAATAATTAAAGAGATATTTTGAAATTCCAGCCAGATAACAATGACTTTCAATGTCAATTTCTCTTATAAACGATCAGATGTAGCAAAGGAAAATAACTATAAAAATATATTTTTCAACTTTTTATTGAATTTTTCGATGAGTTCTACATACTGATGAAAATTCATTCACCTTAAGAATAATGATAAACTCATGTGGCATTCAAAAATTTCCCAAAATTTGATGACTCCGAAGTTGAATGACAGGAATTTAAAAAAAGATTGAAATTTTTCTCGAATGAGTAAAACAAATATAATGATAATCCAACTATCAGAGCGAAAAAGAAAAGTAATCGAAAGGAGAGTGGAGTAGTACTGAGAGTGAATTTCTTTTACTGGCAACTAATCAATACCAATAACTTACTGTTGAGAAATATAATATATTGGTTATAATTCACGGAAGGTATGTAACTCTCATTGAAATTAATCACAGTAACCGAATGCCATGATTGTGAAGTAATTATTATTTGAAAATAAAATAGTGAGTTATAATATATAAACTTCCATATATTTCTAAGTTTAATTCAATTAGTTTCTTGTAATTTGAGTCGATATTCCAGTTAATTGAAGTATATGAAGATACTGCTGTTAAGGATCCAGAGGCTTCATATTCAATTAATTTCCATCGCTTTAATAACTATATTCAACTGAGGAGTAGATAGATATTCAATGAAATGACATTAAGAAGGCATCTTCTAAATATACTCAAGGTGAAAAACTAATTTTTCTTGCCTTTGACGATAAGTACTCTATTTGATTTAAATATTGGATGAGAGTTAAGTTACTTCTCGAATAGCTAGTAGAAAATTTCAATATCTCCAAAATTATAATGTTTTTTTCAATTGAATCGAAGAATTCCGTTGAATTAATTCGCTCTATGAAAATTATTCAACTCAAATATATTCTTAACCTTCAAAATTCAGTTTTTTGTCAGCAATATAAATAAAATTTATTTTTCATTTCTGGATTTCCATTATTATTTCTAGTTTCTTTTGAATTATATCAATTTCATAAAATTTCCATGAAATTTCGCCAGAGCATTCGAAAGAATTGTTTCTCCGTAAAAAACAGATTCGATATTTTTCTTATCCCATAATTCTCCTGAAAAAATCATATGTTCTATTCTCAAATGATTGAAAAATTAATATTTCTCACGAGTTATTGTACTTTGAGAATTGACCTTCAAAGAGATTTCAATGGGGAAAATTGCTAAAATTGAATCTATTTCATGATTGCTTAAAACTGGGCAAATTAGTTCCAGAATAGTGGTATTTATACTGAAAGCACATTAGTGAGTACGAATAATATTGCAAATCATCTTTTTTTCCATTTTGCTAACACTGTCAGTAATTGAATTATCATTTCTGCTAAAATGGTATGATACAAAATATTTTCGGTCGAAAGGTATATTTCACTCATAGTCCCGATGGATTTATAAAATGATTGCTAGAATCATACGCAGTGCGTTTCTCTCGTAGGTACGGTTACATTAATTTTTTATCATTCAATATGCACTGAAATATTATATGCAAAAATGCATGATTTTGGCTTGTTTTTTGTTGAAAAAACTGAATCTGTATATAGTGTTATTAAATGATTCATATGAGTTTTGTTAAATTTTCTTGAATATGTAACATTTCTGAAATTTATCGGCTTTTCTGATCTTTTTTTCATTATAACATTTATTGCAATCGAAGTTTAAATTAAGATTCCCATTATTTGCATTTTTGGTTACAGCTGTTGATCTTTTAGCATATTTATGTGCTTTTAATCTTTTCTTGGAATCCTGTGTAGGTAGTTTGTCCAATATATGATTTATCATATTATTTGCAAGGTATACTATAAACCACACGAGCTTATCTCTAATGGAGTTTTCCCCTTTTGAATTCAGAATATTTTATTTTTTGATTTTGTGTAGTGTGGGCTACTCTGATATTGGACTGAATAGCACGTAATTAGTAGCTGAAAACGCTACACAGCCTCATAAATATTAATGATAGGTACCTATATATTTTCCTGTTTTGTGGCCACAACTTTTCAAAAATTTAAAAATACCAAAGTTATTCACAAATGTTGTTACGAATCTTCGTTTCATCAACAAAATCGTTTTTTCATAATTAAATGGTATGTTATTGCTAGGAATAGAAGAACAAGTGCAAACACGTACTAGTCAAATACTCTACGTTTCTCTCGTTTCCTACTTACTAACGTTGGACAAGAAAAGGAATACTAATTATTCGTCTTTAAAATGTATCCAGAATATGGCCTCTTAGTAGAAATCATGCACTTGAAGCCATTAAAAATGATTGATGATGACAGCTCGAGGTCATAAATCATGGCCGGTCTATTGTTATACATGACAGGTGGGCGGCACCCAGAGCCATTAAAAATGATTGATGATGACAGTTCCAGGAATTCTATTGTTATGCGGTCTATTGTTATGCCAGATGTTCCTATTGTTCGGGCCGGTCTATTGTTCCTATTGTTTGGGGCAGGTGTGCAGTCTTTTGTTATATCGGATCTATTGTCAGACCAGGTGTTCGGGACAGGACCGTATTAACTAATGATTGATGGTCGTGAGAATTGAATTTTTTTACAAATTTAGACCAAAATTCGTAAGAAATCCAACCCTGACATTAGTTATTCGACGTGGATAATATTTCTAAGAAAACACACACAAAAGGTTGACGCAAATATCTCTTCACAAAAGCGGGGGGCTGGTTTTTTGTTCCTATTGTTAGACCAGGTGTTCGGGACAGGACCGTATTAACTAATGATCGATGATCCTGGGAATTGAAATTTTTTTACAAATTTAGACCAAAATTCGTAAACCGTAGGAAACTCGGCCCCTGACATTAGATAAGTTATTCAACGGGTGCAGGTATTTCTAAGAAAACACACACAAACGGTTGACGCGAATATCTCTTACACAATCGTGTGATTTCATAGAA
>JARQZK010005421.1:0-21166 GCA_030704885.1 Cynegetis impunctata | reverse complement strand
TGAGAACTACAAAAAAGGCATACCTATTTGTCGGCATCTTCAGACAATTTCACTCCACCAACTAAGATCCCAACACTCAGCATGAAAATGTTATTGGCATTTTGCACAAGCAGTAGATAGTTGAGATGTCCCTATCTGTTTTTATGCAGGTAGTACAGCTACGCGGCATTATGTGGGATACTAAGGGTGAACGAATAGGTATGACAATTAGACTCTTCATTTCAATGGACCGTCAAAGAAGACTTATCGCCGTTGAAAGGAATCTATGTAGGGAAATAAAAGGGGATATGCCAGAGTTCCGAGATTAAAGAAGGAAAGCCGTCACCTGTGCCCTCCACAGCCGCAGTGATGAATACTGAATTGAAGCGGTGCACAATGCAAGAAGGGAAGGGGCCCGTGTCAAGGTCAACTAGTTTTGGAAAATCTCGCGTGACAGCGGGAGAGTTCAAATGTAAATATACGAAATAATATATATATATATATATATATATTTAAATAATAAATATATATATATAATATATATATATATATATATATATATATATATATATATATATATATATATATATATATATATATATATATATAATTATTCATTCGAATTGTTGTTGCCTGTGATCTATTTTTAATCTTTTGATAATTATTAGCAATAACAGGCTGGTTGAATCTTAAAAAACTCAATTTTATCAAAAAATTGATGCCTCACCACGACATTCGAAATTGAAATTTCTTTGACATTTATTGTTTTGAAATAATTGAATAAACAGGGCTGCTTTGAATATGCTATTCAGTCTAATATTTATATTCAAAATTGTAATTATTAGATGGTAAGGGAAACCAAAGAAACCTTTACCTACGTAATGTTTGAAAATAATAATAATAGGGTTCTATTTATCTAACAACAAAGAAATTAGTTATGGGAAAACATTAAAGAAGTGGAGTAGAATTATCGGTATAGTACGCTTATATGGAAGCAGCCGTTGACACGTGTTTCGGACTCTTTGGTCCTCATCAGAACGGCGTAGCTAAGTATTGGATTGAAAATTTGGAGATGAAAATAGTTTAATAAATAAAATCCTCTGTTATGGAAGAAAATCACTTATTTGTGGTTTATTGTTTGAACTCTCCGGTATGGGAGATTTGGTCAAACTTTGCCACGAAGGCGATTAATTCCATCCGAGAGATCTCAGAAAGAGTAAATTAATATTAAAAAAGAAAATTAGTTTTGGGAAAATATTAAACAAGTAAAAGCAAAAAATTAGCGGTATATTTCTATTATATGGAAGAAGCAGATTTGAATGAAATTTTTATAATAAAATCCTCTGTTATGGAAGAAAATCACTTATTTGTGGTTTATTGTTTGAACTCTCCGGTATGGGAGATTTGGTCAAACTTTGCCACGGAGGCGATTAATTCCATCCGAGAGATCTCAGAAAGAGTAAATTAACATTAAAAAAGAAAAATAGTTTTGGGAAATATTAAACAAGTAAGCAAAAATTATTGGTATAGTTCGTTTATATGGAAGTAGCCGGATTTAAAGAAATAATTTATTTATTTAGAATTTCAAATCTTTTAAAAAAAAGGGGTATTAACAGTTTAAAACTCTCAGCTTAAGTTTAGGATCATTGCCATATTTTCAGCTTGCAATATTTGATTATTCATTCGAATTGTTGTTGCCTGTGATCTATTTTTAATCTTTTGATAATTATTAGCAATAACAGGCTGGTTGAATCTTAAAAAACTCAATTTTATCAAAAAGTTGATGCCTCACCACGACATTCGAAATTGAAATTTCTTTGACATTTATTGTTTTGAAATAATTGAATAAACAGGGCTGCTTTGAATATGCTATTCAGTCTAATATTTATATTCAAAATTGTAATTATTAGATGGTAAGGGAAACCAAAGAAACCTTTACCTACGTAATGTTTGAAAATAATAATAATAGGGTTCTATTTATCTAACAACAAAGAAATTAGTTATGGGAAAACATTAAAGAAGTGGAGTAGAATTATCGGTATAGTACGCTTATATGGAAGCAAAGTTTGACCAAATCTCCCATACCGGAGAGTTCAAACAATAAACCACAAATAAGTGATTTTCTTCCATAACAGAGGATTTTATTATAAAAATTTCATTAAAAACGGCTACTTCCATATAAACGAACTATACCGATAATTTTTGCTTTACTTGTTTGATATTTTCCCAAAACTAATTTTCTTTTTTAATATTAATTTACTCTTTCTGAGATCTCTCGGATGGAATTAATCGCCTTCGTGGCAAAGTTTGACCAAATCTCCCATACCGGAGAGTTCAAACAATAAACCACAAATAAGTGATTTTCTTCCATAACAGAGGATTTTATTTATTAAACTATTTTCATCTCCAAATTTTCAATCCAATACTTAGCTACGCCGTTCTGATGAGGACCAAAGAGTCCGAAACACGTGTCAACGGCTGCTTCCATATAAGCGTACTATACCGATAATTCTACTCCACTTCTTTAATGTTTTTCCATAACTAATTTCTTTGTTGTTAGATAAATAGAACCCTATTATTATTATTTTCAAACATTACGTAGGTAAAGGTTTCTTTGGTTTCCCTTACCATCTAATAATTACAATTTTGAATATAAATATTAGACTGAATAGCATATTCAAAGCAGCCCTGTTTATTCAATTATTTCAAAACAATAAATGTCAAAGAAATTTCAATTTCGAATGTCGTGGTGAGGCATCCATTTTTTGATAAAATTGAGTTTTTTAAGATTCAACCAGCCTGTTATTGCTAATAATTATCAAAAGATTAAAAATAGATCACAGGCAACAACAATTCGAATAAATAATTAAATATTGCAAGCTGAAAATATGGCAATGATCCTAAACTTAAGCTGAGAGTTTTAAACTGTAAGTACCCCTTTTTTTAAAAGATTTGAATTTCTAAATAAATAAATTATTTCATTAAAAACGGCTACTTCCATATAAACGAACTATACCGATAATTTTTGCTTTACTTGTTTAATATTTCCCAAAACTATTTTTCTTTTTTAATGTTAATTTACTCTTTCTGAGATCTCTCGGATGGAATTAATCGCCTCCGTGGCAAAGTTTGACCAAATCTCCCATACCGGAGAGTTCAAACAATAAACCACAAATAAGTGATTTTCTTCCATAACAGAAGATTTTATTATAAAAATTTCATTAAAAACGGCTACTTCCATATAAACGAACTATACCGATAATTTTTGCTTTACTTGTTTAATATTTTCCCAAAACTAATTTTCTTTTTTAATATTAATTTACTCTTTCTGAGATCTCTCGGATGGAATTAATCGCCTTCGTGGCAAAGTTTGACCAAATCTCCCATACCGGAGAGTTCAAACAATAAACCACAAATAAGTGATTTTCTTCCATAACAGAGGATTTTATTTATTAAACTATTTTCATCTCCAAATTTTCAATCCAATACTTAGCTACGCCGTTCTGATGAGGACCAAAGAGTCCGAAACACGTGTCAACGGCTGCTTCCATATAAGCGTACTATACCGATAATTCTACTCCACTTCTTTAATGTTTTCCCATAACTAATTTCTTTGTTGTTAGATAAATAGAACCCTATTATTATTATTTTCAAACATTACGTAGGTAAAGGTTTCTTTGGTTTCCCTTACCATCTAATAATTACAATTTTGAATATAAATATTAGACTGAATAGCATATTCAAAGCAGCCCTGTTTATTCAATTATTTCAAAACAATAAATGTCAAAGAAATTTCAATTTCGAATGTCGTGGTGAGGCATCCATTTTTTGATAAAATTGAGTTTTTTAAGATTCAACCAGCCTGTTATTGCTAATAATTATCAAAAAGATTATATATATATATATATATATATATATATATATATATATATATATATATATATATATATATATATATATATATATATATATATATATATATATATATATAGATATATATAGATAGATATATACGAACAAACAATTGAATAATTGAATAATTTTGTTTCTCGTCAGCATTTTATAGAAAAAAATATGGCGTCTCCTCATAATGATCGTAAACAGCTGCCTTGATTCCTGGGTCATTCATAGTTAGAGGAATGGGTTTCAAAAAAGTTCCTGTTACCCCACCGCAGTCAAAGTTTGAGTTTGGTAACGTTTCAGATTCGTCATCAACATAGTCGATATGTTGTACTATTACCGACTCAATGATATCGTCAATATTATTGGATTCTGTATTTATGCAACTAGACGTTGATGGTTGGTTGTAGATCTTGTGCTATTACCGATTTAATGATATGTTCAAAATTATTGGATTCCGCATTTATGCAACTATACGTTGAAGGTTGTTGATCCTAGTTGAAATTTCGTACATGCATTCGTTTGGATGTCAAATTTTATCACCTTTGATACTCGCTGAGATTTTTCAGAACAAGGCAATCGAGTTCTTTTTCTTGGCGTTAAGAGATCATCATAGTCAGAACTCATGCTATCTGAAGGCTCGTATTCGCTAACATCAGGCGAAAATTTTTGTTTATCGCCCGATAGACCTTCATGCCACAACTTTTGCAATCTTGTGCGTTCTCGTTCATATTCATCCATTATTTGCGAGTCTAAACACTAAAATCAAAAGACGTCTAAGCTCCACGTGTCGCCCGCGCATGTCCCCCTCGGCCGTTTTGAGATGAACAGGTTAGTTATGGCCATGGGGAACAAATGCTGTTAGACACAGTTTCTTAACAAAATTTGTTGAGTGAATATTTTAAATGAAAAAAAAGTTTCAAATAACGTATAAAATATATCAGGACATTTTACCCTGATTTCCACAGTAGCACTTAACGTGACAAATGAATGTCAGTAATTGTTTCAACAGGATGGCTGCCTAACTCATTTGTTAGGCACTCTTAGATGCTTTATGTTTTATTTGTGTTTTTGCCTTAATTTGTAGCATTAATCACGTACATTATAATTTAATGATTTTTTAATTTTCAATTTGTCTCAAATAATCGAAAAAAAATTGTACTCCGATCGTGGTCTGTGGTCTGCGTCAGGCATTAATATTTTCACAGGATGCCGAACACTCCGATCGGAGTCGTTATAAATTTTAGCAATAATTGGAATAGAACACTGTAATTATGTGAAAAATTATTTTTATATTTGATTTTTTATTTTTGTATTTGAAACACTGAAAAACTAAACTGATAATAAGAAAACAGTAAAAAAATAATTTCGTTTATGGATATGTAATTTTAAACAAATAGAAACAACATGAGTAAAATCAGCTTAGAAAAAAATATAAGTAATATCACCAAAAAACTGAACTGGTAACAAGGAAAAAAAGTGTTTGGTTTACGGTAAATAACCACGAAATTCAAAACAACATGAAGAAGTTTGCTCAAGGCAGAAAATATAATATATGGACTGACGTAATCTGCATATATTTATGAAAGTCTTCGAAGCACTTCACACAAAAAACAGGAATTCCAGGACAATTTTTGCATTCAAACGTCTGTTTCCTTATTTTGCTTCGCCTACGGTTGTTATAGTTCAGAACAGCTTAAGGTTTTAGATCTTCTTTTCCTCTCTTATTCTTGAACATGCCAGTTTCATTATTAAATTCAGTGCTTATATAACTGACATCGCGTTTGTCCTTCCTTTTTTCAATATGAATTCCAATAGAAAACCTAGATTCGTTATCTCCTCGTTTCAATTTCGTCTTCATGACTTCTTGTGGGTTGTGCTTAAGGTCACTTCTAAGTGTTCCGGTACAATGGGTGTCATTTTCCAGCAGCTTTGTAGCTAAGTCAACACTATTGTAGAATAACTGAGATTGAATTCTCGCACATTACTTGGTGAAACATCATAAAAAATTAAGTTTAAACTTTGAAATAAAACTCACTTGGCTTAAGTTTCACTGTTTAAAATTATTTAGATACTGTATTTAGCAGTGAAGGATAGTCTACCTGTTTCGAGTTATGAACTCATTATCAAGACTGACTAAAGGAGAGTATTACATCTTATTTTATAAAACAGACAAAAGCAAAGGTGATACCTGAGAATCAATTTGTACGACGTACAATCACGTCTTACTTAATACTTTTCGAATTTAACTGAATATACAATGTGCAAAACTACAAGCACTTCTACGTACACTTTCTGAATAGAGTGATGCAAAAATTGTTCACCTTCCAAAAGCATTAAAAGGCGCCATATTCCGTTGACGTACGGCCGGAACATGAACTGGTTGAAGACATGCTATCTACCAATCAGTAACTACAAACTCACTAACTACAAACTCACTAACATGAAAATTTTTGAACGTTTTTTAATATTCAATAGGAACCTTTTCCGTTACATTGACAGATCGTGTTTTGTATCTTGAGAATCAACGAAGTTGGAAAAAGATTTTGCGCCTTCTGCCTTGTATATAGGTAATAGTTCCGAAAACAGGAGTATTTTTGCTATTTCGAATTTAAAAATATACAACAAATTTATATAGAAAAAAACCACTATTTTAAAATTAACAGTAAAGTGTTGAAAACCAAAACGAAATACTTTCCTAAAGGAATACATATAATATTTGCCAGGTATTCAACTATTTGGTTGGATATTCTCCCACAAGTAATTTTTCCGATATTCATACTCACATGTGTTAATAGTGGATAAATTTCCTTTTCATCATTATAAGCCGTACTCGTTTCGAAAAATCACACTAAAGATCACCGAACATCAACACAATCAAACAACTGCTATAAGAATGAATACGCGAACTTGAATATGTCTTTATGTTTGCACTGCTGCAGTTTTTGTGAAAAGAAATCGAAATAACGCTGGAAATGAAAGCGAACTATACAATTGAATATATACGCCCACCCGCCAAAAGCTGATCTAATTTCGGAATATACATTTCATATTTCGCACTAAATTGCGTCCACCAAATTCTTCCCTACGGTCATCTGGCAGAAAGTAGCTGTTAATGAATCATTAAATTGGAACGGCAATATAAGAAGAAGCATGAATCTATGGCAATGTAGTCCTTCATCATTCAAATTGAGCGAGAAATTGTGAAAACTGTTTTGCGGCCGATAAACGGTAGTAAAATAGTTACGGACGCAAAATTTTATGTACCGAGTCATCAGATGGAATCAATATAGTGCTATAGATGCATGTATATATATATATATATATATATATATATATATATATATATATATATATATATATATATGTATATATTTATATATATATATATATATATATATATATATATATATATATATTTATATATATATATATATATATATATATATTTATATGTATTTATATATATATATTTATATAAAAATATATAAATATATATTTATATATATATATATATATATAAAAATATATTAATTATATATATATATATAAATTAAATATATATATATATATATATATATATATATATATATATATATATATATATATATATATATATATATATATATATATATAATATGTATATATATATATATATATATATATATATATATATATATATAAATTCATTTGTAAATTTTTGAGGTTGCAGTCAGATTGTTGGGCTAGGTTAAAGAATACTCTTTGTCATATGTTCGAGCTTTCGGAAATGTTTATTTCCTCTATCAAGACATCTATAATAAAAGAACAATTTTGAGTTACAACAGCATTTACAAAAAGGTTGAAAATTACTTACTAACTTGAGGTTATATAAATTTTGAAAAAATATAAAAGAGGAACAGAAAAGCTGATGGGTACAATCTTGAAACTTCGTCAGATATGTAAACATCTATTTCAAGAAATATAAATCTTATTTTCAATAATCAGTAATTTCCCATAGATTTATATCAACCAGAAGAGTGGTCTATGATCCGTTTCTATAAAGAATTGTCGACCGTAAATGTAGAGGCAAAAGTGTTTTGTAGTTTCTACAATTAATAATAATTTTTTTTGTATTGTTGAATAGTTTCTTTCTGCAGAATTTAGAGTTCGTGAACTAATATTTTAATTGAATGTTCTAAAAAATTATTTAGAATAAGGATGCTTTTCATTTCTTATGAGTTATTCATTATATTGTTCACAATACCCGAGAGTCAAACAGCCAGAATCACTAAAAAGAATTGACTGGATTCCAAACGATATCTACAAAAAAAAGCAATTGGTTTTGCAAAGTTGAGAAATAACACCATTGAATCAATTGTAAGAAATTTCAAAAAAGTTTACTATATAAATTGCATTTGCTTCTTCGTAAAGAACATTTTTATGAACTATTCGTTTACAAAATATACATATTTCAACTGGGTCTTTGTATTCTATTGATGGTTTGCTCAAAGATATTTGTTTAGCAAAGCAAACGATTTATACATACTCCACAGTTCTGATAATCTCTTTGTGTTATATACTCCGGAGTTTGTAGTTTCCATTCGATTGTAATGTTTCTCACAAATTCACCTTCATTAGTAATAAAGAAAGATTTCCTACAATTTTTTTTTCAAATGAATGGCTTTATCGTTATTGAGATAATTTAGGTAGGAGAGAGTATTTTCCTCAAAATTTGCAGTTGCCTATACCCAATGGTTTCGATTGCCTGTGGTACCTATAGTAATGCATAATGTATAGGTCTTTGTCACTTACATCTGGCAAATCTTCGAAGAAATATGCATCCAATTTATTGCCAAATTCGAAAATTGACATTGAGATGTCGAAAGCTCTTTCATACTATGCTGATTTTTGAGAACCGACTTCAAACAATGATCTACTGTGAAATCTTTCAACCATTGCTGCCCCTTTAGAGCCTCATAATCTCATATTTTCAGTAAATTAAAAAAGCTTGTATATTTTGCTACTACATAGTTTTGATATTCCAAGTTCCCCAGTTAATATTTTTCGTTCTTCTCTAATCTATTTGGATAATAGCGTAGTGTTGAAGATGAAAAATTGAAGTCTACTACATTATCACTTTCTTGCAAACATCTTTAGCAATTTCATCTAGAGAATATGTGATAGGCAGTTGATAATTCCATATTCTCTTCTCAATTGGGGGTTTAGGAGATACAGTTTCAGGGAAGAGGTGGAATATATAAAACTTAAGTAACTTCTATTCAATTTGAGTGATCCAGAATAAAAGATCAGTAGAATTTTTTTTTACATGTAGTCCACCCCAAGTCCAAACCACTAATTCGCATAATTTATGACTGGTAATGTGCAATATACCCTGAACTTGAAATTTAGAATTAGATGTTGTTATTAAACTACCCTGACGATCTAACCAGTCCAATTTTTTTTTATATTTGCATAATCCAGAATTGCATCTTGTTCGTAAGGAATTCCATGATCAGTTGCCGATGTCTTTAACTTTTCTGCGTGAAGTAGAGTTCTAGCTTTATTACACAGCGCTTTTTCGGATTTCGATTTGCATATTCAATCAAAATTGGAAGCCGTTTTACGTTTCCTCCTTCCTTTTTGCCAAAGAGGAGACTTTCTCATTAACTGTTGCAGCAAATAGAGTACACATCTCTTTATCATTTGAGTTAATTGAGAAGAATAACTGAGTAAATTTTAGCCTATTTTTAACATTTATTTTCATCATTCGAACATCCAGGTTGTTTTTTTCGGTGAGAGAATTTTTTGTTTCATTATATAATTTCAAATATATGAAAGTTGAGTCATGAATGAGAAGCCAAAATTAAATGTTTATTACAACTACAGAATATACAAAGAAATTTAACAACAAAGCATGATTTCAAATAGATACAAGTCTTAATACCTCCCCAAGAAAAACTTACCGGTCCCAATTATTCATTGAATCATACTTAAATCAGTAGTTAAATCAGAAACAAGTCGTTTATCAAGGACGAGTAGCCTTGATTCAATGGATTTGTCCATAATGTAAATCTCATAGACCATGGCAATCAGCCTAGATAGATGAACTTCATTGAGGATATTGGTGGTTTATTTATTTCATCTACTATAATGAAACTTATGTTATTTTAATATTTACCAAAGATATACATAAACTTAACTGTCTTCGGAAATTATTTGATTTTCCACTTGAAAATTCATTAGTTATCAAAACAAAATCTTAGATTAGCGATTCATTTGGTAGAAATTAGAAAAAATTTGTTTAAATTCATCAGTAGGTTACATAATTTCTTCCTTTCCTCTCAAAAAGCTTTTCAATATTCAAAAATAATGATGGATCAAATAATTATTAAAATAAGTGAAGTTCAATAATTTTATTTTCAATGCATACTTTAAAAAAAAATTATAAGCTATGGTATTTGAAGTATCTATTTTTTTTATCATAAAATTCACTCTTTCTGAATTCATTCGAAATTAAAGATTTAATAACGGCAGAATTTCGGAACTAAAAAATGTTGGGATATTTGGAAATAATTTCTACACACCTTGATTGACATGGCAATTTTCCATTACTGATTTCCTTCTTCAGTTCTCTAAATAAAGTATTCAAATCAGATTTTAAAGAAATCATATTGTTTACACACGCTTTTATGGTAATTGGACTTCTGCCTACAAGAAGAGTAGAGTTTTCACTCAAGATTCTTTGACAGTCATGAAGACCAGGTACTTTTCCAGCAAGTATATCTTTCGAGAAAGCTTTTTCATACATTACATAAAGTGTAAAAGGAAAATTCTTTAATAATTTAAAAAATTATCAAACAACTTTCCAAGGAAGCTTTTTCAAGCAATGACTTTTCCTCGCAACTCCATGATTCCCTTTTATTGATTCTTTTAGGGGTAAACATAAAATAATACCATTTTAAAAAACCGATACAGCCATAAACTTCATCCACAAATATGCTGTCATTCATCATTTTTAAAAAGGATAAATGTACTAAGACCATTCTTATGAACTGGTTCAATGGGAATTCCTATTGAAAATTTTTACATGTTATAAAATGTTTCCTATATTTATATTATGTATCTGAACAGAATAGAAAAAACTACGGAAATTCCTATTCCAACTGTTATACTAATTGAACTTTTATGCTACTTCACAAATTCATTTTTTAAAACATCTTCAGAATCAAAGTTAATCACTCTCGGAAGAGTAACGAATAATCAAATCAATTTGAAATTTGATCAATAAAATAAACAAGAACTCAGTTATAAAAGAAAAATTGATACACTGAAATACTCCCAACTTACTATCTGATTCAAATCCTGCTTCATCAACCTCAGATGAACTCTCTTCATTGGAAGAAGACAAACTATTTGTCCTCAGTATCTGTTGAATTCAAGAATTGATATGCTGATGATCCCTTTCATCATGATCTATACTAAAATGACCTTGTGCTTCCTCAAGTAAATTGGAAATTATACCAACTTCTCTAACACCAATGGAAAGTCTATAGTGTTGTCTATGAATTGGTTCAGTGTGCCCCACAAAAGTTGCTAAATCTCCTATTTCTATGTCACTCAGTTAAAATGCTACTGCTTGGATAGCAATATGTTTACGAAGAGTTTTTCCTCTCAAAGTGATAGGATTTGATGCCCCACAAAGTATACTATATTCCCTCATGAGCTGACATGCTCTATATACTGATTCCTTTCATTGAACATGGATGGCAGAGCAAGAGCATATGGATTTTCATCAGAAATATTTCAGTATTCTCTGTTTTCTAATAGCTTATCTATACAAATTTTGACATCCTGGTGAATTATGACAGATACAGAACGACCCAATTTACCCCTTCATACAACTCTTATGTAATGTTTTATCGCCTTTCGAGTCGAATTTTCCAATTCTTCAAAATTTTTATAATTGGCAATAAGCAATCGTTCCTCCTTCTACTGAATATCAACATAGAAATCAATATTTAAGAAGCCAGAGACGTATAGTGTTCCAAGATTTTGATGAAATAAATAGGTCCAAGTATTTTTTCTATTACTATCTACATAATCAACTAATTTTTTGATATCGTTCATTGAGGGTAATACAACTTTTTTTTTGTGAATTGATTGGGTTCGATTTTCAGTTACAGTTCTGTTCATTCTGTTTGATAGATCTTCAACTAGTAAAGCCCTGAAATCCCGAAGTAATTTTTCCTTTATATTCTCTTGATTTTCAATGAGATATGTATTATAAAAGCCCGTTACTTCTTTCAACAATGTACCTTACTCTGATGCTGTTGATGGAGCAACATACACTTGTTTATCAACTCTGAAGTTTTCAACTTTATTGAGACTTTCTTTGACATATTTATAATTTCCAGGTGTTAGCATAGAAGCAAAATCTGAAACAGTATCTGAAATAGATATGCATGCAGTCAGTAAGCGTGCCATTAGTCTAAGTTTATGTCGTAGTTGTGGTGAATCCCATTCATTGCGTTAATTTTTCAGACGATGTATTACACCATCTTATTATGAAAAAATCTCTTCGAATTACTTTTGAAAATAAGTCATTTCTCAAAGGAGGTAAAATTTTTGTCTTCATGCGATCATAGGCATAATCATGAATTTTTATCATAATCATACATACAAAGTAATTTGATGTTCTTGTTTTTCTTTAGAGAAGAGGCACACCTATTAGAATGTTGTCTTCTTGCAGCTTTTGAATGATATCCATGACAGTTAGGACAAGGAAAATAATCATTGCGTTTTTTATCAATTCCCTGAATGGGTCTCCTCATTGATGAAAGTTTCTGATCCACATCTCTTTCACGCTGGGTATGATATTCAAATTGGCCTTGTTTCCTCAGAGTTTTTTTCTTCCTCTCTATACATCCTATAATATGAAAATCATGAGTAGTTGATAAGGCGATTTACTAAAATAGGGTAAAGAAAAACCTAGAAGATAATCTAATCATAGCTCCCTGTCGAAGTTATTAAGAAATTATTTATAGATATTCAAAACTATGCCAATTTCCATACTGATCGAAGTATTATTCCTATGAATATGTACATTAATTGTTCAAAGATAGTGTCCTGAATAGCTGAATACATGCATCCTATGATCAATAGGTAGTTCAATAATTTTCTTTTCATTCAAAGAAAGCATACTACTTTTTTTATGCTCATACAATTTTAGGCTTGTTTGACAAATTGAACCATCCAATAGAAAAAAAAATTCTAACTACACAAAAGAAATCTAGAGGAAACTAAATTAAAAAAAAAATACATTAACCTTCGGAAAGGTAATAAAACTCTTGAACGAGCCTTTCATTTTCATGATTTGTAATGTAATGCCGAGCAATCTGAATCACAAATTTCTTGCAAAAAATACGGAATTCTTTTTGAGAAATCTTCGTACAATTTTCTATCTGACTTTATGATGTGAAAACTGAATTAAAAGTTGTTTCAACCTTTTGAAGGAAAGTGTTTTTCATTCTCTCATTGGTGCTTCTGTATATGGGAAATTTGTCCACACTTTCTTCTGAATGAACAGCTGTTCCTTGAAAATAATATATATTTGAAAAATAAGCTGAAATGACTTATATTGACGTTATACTTCAGTAGTAATAAAATGGCTGTTACAAATCAGTGTTTGTCCCTAACCTCACTTTTGTATCATGGTAAGTAAGAGTGGTATGGTCTCCGCGTATTTTTCTTCTTCTTCTCTGGTTAATTGTGTGGAAGATGAGTTTATTTCTTATCAGCATAATATGGTGGTTAAAAAGATATACATGTAAATACAAATATTTATAAATAATATATTTTTTAGTGGAAAGATGTGTGTGTGTGTGTGTATATATATATATATATATATATATATCTTATTAACATAATAAATGCTCGTTAGAAATATATACTTATTTGAAAAAACAATTGTTTGGTTTGATAAGGCAGAGTACATATATATTTATATATATATATATATATATATATATATATATATATATATATATATATATATATATATATAAACCAAATGTTGCACAGCGTCTCTCTCGTTCTATTAAAGGAATTTCAGATATGTAATTATCTAGCTCATTTGCATTCGAAGCGTGAATATTTTTGAAATAACAACCAATCACTTTGACAGTTTATTTATTTTTATATTACAATCTACATAAAGTGTATATTTAATATGGGCGAAGAAAATAGACGTAGCTCAGAACGGGAAGCCTCATCTAATTGTGGTACGTCTTCATACATAACCCACTCCCAATACATGCTCTCAAACCATGTCCCTGCATTTCTTCTTTCCCAATAGTCAGCACGGTCTAATCTTTGTTCTACGAATGATATAAAACTGCTAATAGTATTCCAATGTACTAGAGGTGTTTCACTAGGTTCTGTAGGTGAGTACGGTGGTTGCGAATCGGTGTTATCTGACATTTCTGACTCTGTATCAGTATCTTCTAGTGAAACAGGTACGGGGTGTGAATTCAGTACTAGATCTACAAAAGCTGCACAAACGACTATTTGACAAGCTTCACTCAACTGGTAGGGGGCCAGTAAAGTTTCAAACATCGCCTGTTGTTGATGAGGACAAGCCATACTTGCAGCATGTGATATATGTTGCCATATATATGGATGAATAACACCAGCGTGACCATTCTCGAACGCTTCGAACCAATCTCCACTGTCTACTATTTCATCCCCATCTATCACTTGGTAAGGGTAAACTGGATGACCAAGAAATTCTGAATAACCTTGATTTACCGTAGACTCGAAACCTGCTGTTAGTTGAGGGGGATTGTTGGTTTGATTTACCGTAGGCTCGAACACAAATTCTTCTGGTAACCGACACATTTTATTTTATCGCTTTTATCGCAGCTATTAAGTAAACTGAATCGTATACCGAGAGACTTTGATATTTTTGAATAAGAATCTCAACATTTATATATCCACACCAGACAACCATGTCCAGCGGATGCTTGCATCGTAAATTAAAAAAAAGGAAAATTGCTCATTAATATTCAAACACGCCTTCCTTAAGGAGTGCTGGCTTTGATATTTAAACGTATCCAGCTTATTTTATATCAAGATCTTGTTATTGATGGAAAGTGTATAAGTCGTGACAGGCGGATGTAATTATCTAGCTCATTTTGGATTCGAACCGAGAATATTTTTGCAATAACAACAAATCACTTTGACAGTTTTCACATATATCAACAATATTAATTGATACCACAACGATAAAAATGAAATCCGCTCGCAATAAAGTCACGATTTAGATACGATCGATTCCCATTAAGTCTAGACATCATGCATAAATAATTAGCATCAATTCGGCCGAATATTAATGACCCGCACGATTTTTCGTGTCGAGACTTGTTGAATTCCCCATGGATAACCGATGAAGGTAACCTTGAACGTTTGATGAACTTGTGTATTTGTGTGGGGGTATGAAAGTATATAAGCGTTGAGTGTATTACACATAGCACAGTCGTTGTTCAAAGTCATCATGTTCGCTAAAATTAACAAAGAATCTTCAACCAGGGATATGCAGAGCGCAAGCTCTCTTGAAGTTGGAAGAAAATTTATAATTGAAAATATGGCAAGAATACAGACAAAGTACGGCGAGAAGATATGTGTGAGAACAACCGAAGCATCTGTAATTTTACCAGGGAGGTTTGCAGGTATCTTTAGTGATGTGCAAATTAAAGAAATAAACGACAATATTGATAATGGAAAAATTATCACAATGAAAAGTTTGGGCAAAGTGGGACGAACCGTCAATATCGAATTTGAAGAGGAAGGTGAAGAAGCTTGAAATAAATCATACAAGCACACATCAGATCCCGAGCTCTATGGGTAACGAGAAGAAGAAGAATATCCTGTTCAATGATAATGTTAAGGTAAATTTAATGATAAAATGGAAATTTGCATATTCACAAGCTCGTAAAGGTTTATGGGAACAATGTGCGAGAGATAGAGTACGATTTTTTCATCGAATTTCACAGATGCAGGTGATTCTCGCACCTATTCTCACAGAAAAATTGAATTTTATACGTAATTATAAATTGAATGGTGATTTCTATTTTACATATGTACGTATGAAAGAAGAAGGTCATTCATCGATGGAGGGGAATGTTTTCCAAACAACAACTGATTTTCAGAAAACAGTTTTAATTCTTCAGAGCGACTGAACCGAATAGCAACTATTTTTTGAAGATGAACGAGCTACAGCAAGAATTATTCCTCTATAAGTATTCTTTTTTCCACGATATAATTCATAAGTGGAATATGTTGGCTAATTTTCCTGAAACAGAAGCTGCTCGAGCTGTAATAATGATCAAAAACGACATTGAAACTACAATTGATGAAATCCGAAGATGTTGCCACAATCTGTACGAGTGTGTGGATAGCCAATGCTTTTATTGCACACAAAATTTGGCTGATTTGAAATGTCTCATTCCAGCTTTCAACGCGTGCTATGAATTTATAAATTCAGAAATTTCATTACGTGAGTTTTGTGAAAAACTTTTGGGCTTGGGATTCAAATATTATATTGTAAAAATGTGGCCAATTCTAACCGATGATCTAAAGACCGAATTTGGATATTTGAGATCTGTGAATCTTGATAGTAATAGAGCTCTGTATGATGATTGTGATTATGAATTATTTATATAAAAAAAAAATAATGTTTTATATATCAAATAAATAACATATTTAAAATAAAATGTTTTTTTTATTTTTTTCAAAAAATATATATACATATAATATTTATACATATTACTGAATATTTGAACTATCTATCCAACTGTTTTTTGTGTGATCCATACCTAACCATTTGACAAGAACTTGATTTCCTTTTCTTTTAATAACTTTTTCAACTAGTAGAATTCCTGGGTGTTTCACTTTCTGCAATTCCAAATCGTAGAATCCACCCGATATATCATTACCATTTTCATCTTGTAACAAATACGTGACAGGGTTGGTATATTTAATTTTTTTCACCTGAAATATTTCATTTGACCAATTGGGTGTGTAGGATTTATCGAAAGCATTTCGACTCTTACTAATCCTCACGTAATCGCCTATTTTGAAATTAGTATTCAAGGTAGTCATTTTTATTCTGCTATACACGGTATTCAACAGTTCCTTCTCATTTTTCTTTGTCACCTGATTTGGTTTCATACCTATGGTTCTATGAGTGGTGTTATTGTATTTATTTATAATAGTATCCAGAACATCCCACCATTTATATGAACCGTGTAGAATAAAATATTTCCACAATATATTCTTGTGTGTTCTGTTGGATCTTTCGACAATTGAAGCCATTTTCGAACTCCAAACTCTATAATGATTTATTCCGTACTTTTGCATTAGATTTGCAAAAATTTTATTATAAAATTCCTTCCCCAAATCAGATTGTAGGTTTTTGGGTGTTGGTTTGATTGATTTTTGTAGAAGATATTCCATTGCGTTGCTTACATCTGCGGCAGATTTGTTTTTTAAAGGGGCAGTCCAAGCTTTCTTCTTTAAAAAAATTTTTTTTCCCAAATTTTTTTTTTTTTTTTAAAAATTTTTTTTTTTAAAAAAAAACTTTTTTTTGGGGAAAAAAATTTTTTTTTTGGGGGTTTTTTTTTGAGGTTTTTTTTTTTAAAAAAAATTTTTTTTTTTTTTTTAAAAAAATTTTTTTTTTTTAAATAAAAAAAATTTTTATTTTTAAATTTAAAAAAAATTATAAAAAAAAATTTTAAAAAAGGGAAAAAATTTAAAAAAGGGAAAAACCCTTTTTAAATTTAAATTTAAAAATTTTTGGGGGGTTTTTTTTTTTTTTTTAAAAAAATTTTTTTTTTAAAAAAAATTTAAAAATTTTGGGGAAATTTTTTTTAAAAATTTTTTTAAAAAAAAAAAAAAAAAAGAAAAAATTTTTTTTTTTAAAAAAAAAATTTTTTTTGGAAATTTTAAAAAAAAATTTTTTTTTTTCAAAAAATTTTTTTTAATAAATTTTTTTTTTTTTTTTAAAAAAAAAAACTTGAAAACCCAATTTTTTTCAATTTTTTTTTTGGGTTTTTAAAAAATTTTTTTTTTTTTAAAAAAATTTTTCCCCCCTTTTTTTTTTTTTTAAAAAAATTTTTTAAAATTTTTTTTTTTTTTTTTAAAAAAAATTTTTTTTTTTTTTTTTTTAAAAAAAATCTTTTTTTTTAAAAAAGGTTTTTTTGGGTTTATAAAATTTTTTTTAATTTTTTTTTTTTTAATTTTAAAAAATTTTTTTTTTGGGTTTTTTTTTTCCCCTTTTTTTTGGGGTTTTTTTTTTAACAAAAAAAATTTTTTTTTTGGGGAAATTTTTTCCCCCTTTTTTTTAAATATTAAATTTTTTAAATTTTTTTAAAAAAATTTTTTTTTAAAAAAAAAAATTTTTTTTTTTTGAAAAAAAAACCCCTTTTTTTTTAAAATTTTTTTTAAAAAAAAAAAAGGGGAAAAATTTTTAAAAGGCCGTTTTAAAAAAAATTTTTTAAAAAAAAAAACCCCCTTTTTAAAACCCCCTTTTTTTTAATTTTTTTGTTTTTTTTTAAAAAAAAAAACCCTCCCTTTTTTTTTAAAAAAATTTTTTTTTTTCCGGGGGGGAAACCCAAAAAAAAAAATTTTTTTTTTTTTGTAAAATTTGGGGGAAAAAAATTTTTTTTTTTCAATATTTTAAAATTTTTTTTTATTAAATCTTTTTTATTCATTTCTTTTTAAAAAAAAAACCCCCCTTTTTTTTTTTTTTTGGGGGGGGTTTTTTTTTTTTTTTTTTAAAAAATTTTTTTCCCTTTTGTTTAATTTTTTTTTTTTTTTTTTTTTAAAAAAAAAAGTTTTTTTTAAATCCAAAATTTTTGAAATTTCCCCCTTTTTTTTTTTGGGGGTTTTTTTTTTTTTTTTTAATTTCCCCCAAAATTTTTTAAAATATTTTTTATTTTTATTTAAAAAAAAATTTTTTTTAATTTAAAAATTTTGTTTTTTCCCTTTCCCTTTTAAGGGGGAAAAAAAAAAAAAAATTTTTTTTTAAAAAATTTTTTAAAAATTTTTTGGGGGGTTTTTTTTTAAAAAAATTTTTTAAATTTTTTTTTCCCCTTTTTTCCCCCCAAAAAAATTTTTTTTTTTTTTTTTTAAAAAAATTTTTTTCCCCCCTTTTCCCTTTTTTAAAAAACAATTTTTTTCTTTTTTTGTTTTTTTCCCGTTTTAAAATTTTTTAAAAAAAAAAGGTTTTTTTAAAAAACTTTTGGTTTTTTAAATTTTTTAAAAAAAATTTTTTAAAATTTTTTAAACCCCTAAAAATTTAAACCTTTTTCAATTAAAAAAAAAAAAAAATTTTTTTTAAAAAGGGGGGTTTTTTTTTTAATTTAAAAATATTTTTTTTTAAAAATTTTTGGGGGGGGAAAACCTTTTTAAAAAAAACGGTTTTAAAAAAAACCCTTTTTTTTAAAATTTTTTTTTTGGGTTTTGGGGTTAAAAAAAAAAATTTTTTCCCCCTTTTTTTTTAAAATTAAAAATTTTATTAAAAAAAAAAATTTTTTGTTAAAATTTTAAATTTTTTAAAAATATATTTAAAATTTTTGGGGTTTTTGTTTAAAAAAAAATTAATTTTTTTTGGTTTAAAAAAAAAATTTTTTTTTTAAAAATTTTAAAAATTTTTTTAAAAATTTTAAAAAAATTTTAAAATTTTTGGGGAAAAAAAAAAAAAAAAATTTTTTTCCCCCAAAATCCAAAATTTTAAAATTTGGTTTTTTTCCCGGGGTTTTTTTCCCCCCAATTTTAAAAAAATTTTTGGGGGGGGTTTTTTTTTAAAAAAAAAAATTTTTTTTTTTTAAAAAATTTGAAATTTGGGGTTAATTTAAATTTTTTTAAAAAAAAAAAAAATTTAGGCCCTTTTTTTAAATTTTAAAAAAATTTGGGAAAAAATTTTAAAAATTTTTAAAAAAATTTTTTTTTTGAAAGAAAAAATTTTAAAATTTTTTTAAAATTTCCAAAAAAAAAAAAAAAAAAAGGAAAAAAAATTTTGGGGGAAAAAAATTTTTTAAAAATTCAAAAACCCCAAAAAAAAAAAAAAACCCGGGGAACCCCGGGTTTTTAAAAAAAACCCCCCAAAAAAAAAAAAATTCGGGGTTTTTCCTTTACCCTTTGGGGGGTTTTTTTTTTTTTGGGGGTTTTTTTGGGGGGGGGGAAGGGGGAAAAAAAATAAAGGGGAAAAACCCCTTTTAAAATTTTTAAAAAAAAAAATTAAAAACCCCTTTTTTTTGGGGGTTTTAAATTAAAAAGGGGGGTTTTTTTTTCCCCCGGGGCCCCCAAAAACCAAAAACCCCCCTTTTTTTTTTTAAAAATTTTGGGGGGGAAAAAAAAACATTTTTTAATAAAAAAAAAATTTTCCCAAAAAATTTCCAAAAATTTTAAAATTTTAAAAAAAAAAAAAAAAGGGGTTTTAAAAAAAAAAAAAATTTTTTAATAAATAAATTTTTTTTTTCCCCCCTTTTTTTTTTAAAAAGGGGTTTTTTTTCAAAAAAATTTTTTTTTCCCCGGAAATTTAAAATTTTTTTTTTTGGGGAAAAAAAAATTTTTAAAAAAAAAATTTTTTGAACCAAAAAAAAAACCCCAAAAAAATTTTTTAAAAAGGGGGGTTTGGGAAAACCCCCAAAAAAAAGGGGGAAAAAAAAACCCCCCCAAAATTTTGGGAAAAAAAATTTTGCCAAAAATTTTTTTTTTTTTTTTAAAGGGGGAAAAAAGAAAAAATTTGGAAAAAAGGGGGGAAAAAATTTAAAAAAAAAATAAAAAAAGGGGGGGGAAAAAAAAAAAAAAATTTTTTTTAAATTTTTTTTGGGCCCCCCCCAAAAAAAAAAAAAATTTTAAAAATTTTTTCAAATTCAAAAAAAACCCCACCAAATTTTGGGAAAAAAAAAAAAAAAAAAAAAAAAAAAAGGGGGGAAAAAACCCCTTTTTTCAAAAAAAATTTTTTTTTTTTTAAAATTTTTTTAAAAATTTTTTTTTTTTTAAAAAAAAAAAAATTTTTTTAAAAAATATTTTTTTTTTAAAAATTTTTTTTAAAAAAAAAACATTTTTTTTTTTTTTTAAAAAAAAAATTTTTTTTTTTTAAATTTTTAAAAAAAAAAAAGGGCCCAAAAACCAAAAAAAATCCCCCAAAAAAATTTTTTTTCCCAAAAAATTTTTTTTTTATTAAAAAATTTTTTTTTTTTTAAAAAAAAAAAACAAAAAAAAATTTTCCTTTTTTAAAAAA